>PKSG01000211.1:66841-113942 GCA_002916505.1 Tolypocladium paradoxum
ACGAGGATTCAAGAGATCCCGCGACGACGGTGACCACTATGGCGGCGGTGGACGAGACTACGACTCAAGGCGGTCCCGAGTTCGCCGCGACGAACGTCCCCGAAATGACTACCATACCTCTGGACGAGACCGCGGCTCGAGACCGCCTCGCAACTTCTGCGACGATGCTCCCCGAGATGACCATCGACGACCCCGCTTGTCTTACGAGGACCTAGACGCGCCTTCGTCCCGTGCCTCTAGCCTCTACAGCGACTTGCGCCAGAACCCCCGCAACAATGACGCTGATCAATATCGCAATCGCGACCGTGACCGAGGTGGCCGCCGAGACCGAGGCCGTGACTGGGGCCGTGACCGCGTCGACAACCATGGCCGAGAGCCGTCGTTCGACGAGCCGCATCGACGCCGAAGCCGCTCCCCCCACAAGTCTCGACATGACGACAGACCTCGAGGCGACCGACTTGCGGAGGACGGGATGCTTGATGGCCGCGATCGCTCAGCAAGAGCCGTGCACTTTGGCGATGAGCCGGGTTCCAAGAGAAGGAGTCGGGGTGTCGAAGAGGAGGCGCCACGCTCCCAGAGCGGCAAAGATCAGAAGCAGAACGGGGTTATCAGTGGCAAAGAAGCGGCGACAACCCCCAGGTAGCCATTGCCAAGCGCCATCGCTCATCACTTTGGCTAACACTAACACAGCGAACGCCCCAGGGAACCCTCCCCTGAGCAGGACTATGAACTGCAGGCACCTGTCGATGAAGACGCCGAGATAGAGCGCCGTCGAAAGCGACGAGAGGAGATCCTGGCCAAGTCCAGCTCCGCGACGCCTCTACTCGTTCACGCCGTTGGAGCTGCTGCCGAAAAGGCTGCTCGCGTTGCCTCACCTGCCTCTACTCAGCCGGAGACGCAACAGTCTGTGCTCGAGACCGGCACTCCTCGAACGCCTGCTTCTGGTAAGCCCAGTAGTTCGCCACGGAGCAGTCCAGTGGTTTCTAACGTTTCAGACTGGGCATCTCCACGTTCGCCGGCGTCTCGTGACGAACCCCCGCCTGACGGCAACAACCCGCTCGACGACAACGGCCTCATAAACACGCACGGCAATGCAGCGGCCAACGAGGAGGATGGGCCCTCCGCTGCCGACTATGATCCTACTGTTGACATGCGAGAGGACGAACGTCGGGAGGAACGCAAGCACGGCCAAACTGTGATCCACGGCCAGGCTCAACCCGTCGAAAGTGCTCAGCAATCAGCGCAGCCACGCCAAGCCGAGAACCCAAATCAGGCATCTGACCAGGAAGACGACGATGGCTTTGACATGTTTGCCGATGAGTTCGACGCGGTGCGGTACGCCGCCCAGCAGAAGCAACGGCAACCACGGGCCCAGGCCCGGGGAGGCATGCTCGAAGACGAAGACAAGGAAGGGTTCTACAAGGTCCGCATTGGCGAAATCCTGGGTGGCCGCTACACGATAAGAGCAGTTTTGGGCCAAGGGATGTACGCGCGCGTGGCTCGAGCCTTGGACTCGAAAACCAAGGAGGTCGTCGCGGTCAAGCTCATGCGCAAAAACGACGCCATGAAGAAGGGAGGCTATACCGAGATTGACATTCTAAAGAAGCTCAACGACGCCGACGCCGAGGACAAAAAGTACATTGTCAGGTTCCAGGCCCACTTTCTCCATCGGGGCTTTCTCTGCATGGTGTTTGAGGGCCTCGACATGAATCTCCGCGAGGTTTTGCGCAAGTTTGGCAAGGATGTGGGCATCAACCTGACGGCCACGCGCATGTTTGCGGAGCAGATCTTCATCGGGCTGCAACACATGCGCGAGAACCACATCATCCACGCCGACCTGAAGCCGGACAACATCTTGGTCAGACCCCAGACGTGCCCCTTGCTGCTTCTAATGCTCACACCAAGTCTAGATCAACAGCACCCGCACCGTTGTCAAGATATGCGATTTGGGGACCGCGATCAACCTGGATGACGCGGCTTCTCAGCAGGAACAGCTCACGCCTTACCTGGTGAGCCGTTTCTACCGAGCACCGGAGATTGTGCTCGGGATGCCACACGGCTACGCAATCGACGTCTGGGCGGTTGGCTGCACCTTGTTTGAGCTCTTTACTGGCAAGATTCTCTTCCAGGGCCGGAACAACAACCAGATGCTCAAGGCCATTATGCAGATACGCGGCCGCATGCACTACAAGTACTACAAGCATGGAAAGATGTGGGCGGACCACTTTGATGACAAGGGCAACTTTGTCAGCATGGAGTTTGACGAGGTAACAAACAAGGTATGTCACGATCAGGCTTCCTCTCCCAGTTGCTTTTTGCGGTGCGTTGCGTTCATTGCATGGCGTCTTGTTATTTTTACACGCTTGCGCGCGAGTCTGGAGTCGAGCTGGTAGCCTTCTATGGGGCTGTAATCGCTGCGAAGGACCGGGGATGATGCATCAGCATAGGCGCCCGGGATGGTGAGCGTTGCGCCAGTGGATTCCCGTCAGCGTCTTATGGGTCGAGACGTCGGTCTCACGGCTGCATCTGCGGCCAAGCCAGAAATGCCCGTCAGCCTCGTCTTGCATGCTGCGTCTGACACGCTGCTGGCTGGACTCTATGGTCACGAAATTGTCCGGCGTCAGCGATCCGAGGCGGCTTCTTTCAGGGTGGCCAGTGTCGCCTTGGCTGACGGCGGCCGCGTGACCCGCGGCATGCAGCCCTGCTCGTTTCTAATAATGGTTGTTGGATGTTGGAGACTGACATGGCCATGTATAGCCCGTGAAGCGAACGATGTCAGCAGTCACGCCCACCCGTCCTCTGGGCACGCGTCTCGACGAAGCAGGAGCAGGGATGTCGGCCGACGAGAAGAAGGAGCTCGACCGGTTCAAGGATCTGTTGGAGAACTGCCTGCTGGTTAATGCCGACAAGAGGATTACCCCCGAGAAGGCGCTACAGCACGATTTTTTCACAATGGCGAAAACAAAGAAAAAGGCTCAGCCGGAGAAGCCGAAGAAGCAGGAGGCACCGCCAGCCGCATGAGGATGGCTGGAACGACGATGCCTTGCATTTGGTGAGGCGAGAAGCGTGAACGCTGCCTTGATTTGGGTAGGCGTGATGCGGTGCCTCGATGAGGGTGAGGCGAGATGCGATGCCTCGATTTGGGCGAGGCGAGAAGCGTGGACGTTGTTGCCTTGGCTTGTTGGTGGCCACTTGCATGTGGTCACTGTTTCGATGCAACATTTTCACGATACGCGACGTTTGGCAACGGCGTTGGGATACGGATGCATTGCACGCCTACACCAAAGGGAGGACAGACGATGTTTGAGTGGTATATGGGCTGGACTGGACTGGGTTGCAACCCGATTTGCTTGATATCCAGTTTCGTAGTGCAGGATACCATGTTGGACAACAGAAGACACGGACACATGCCGCGCACTCTTTCATTTGCGATGCTTGGGTGAGCCGATTTGGGCAGAAAAGGCCCGGTCCGGCCTACGGCTCTGTTCCCTTTGGTCACTCGGCTGGCTGTGATTTGTACTGGTATGACTCGTCACCCGCGGGTTGCCTCACTCCGCCCGGTACGACATGAGTTTACTCGTATTACCTGACATCCGCACTGGCCGCAGGCGAGACGGTGCGAGCGCCTGACGGATGCGGCGGGCCGTTGGGCGAGGCCGTGTTGGCTGCAGGTCTTGGAGTGTGAAGCCGTGTATGACAGATGGCGGGTTAGGCAAACAAGGGACGTGATGCAAAGGGTCCTGTTGAGCTGAAGTGGTTGTGAGCCGTGGCTTGGTGGTGGTTTGATTCGTCGATGGGGTGTCGAGGTTACCCTATACACGACCCCTGCGATTGAGTTTTGGCGCCAAGGCGCACGACGGGGTGCTACGAATTGTGGATTTGCGGATTTGCGGTGTACAGAGAGGTACGGCTGTTTCTGTCGGCAGTGGTCGGTCTGTAGCTGGATGAGGCGTGCGCAGTTGCACGGGCTGCGTGGCACGAAGGGGGCTGGATGGTGTCGCGACAATGACAATGGGATGTGGAAACGAGGTTCAGAGAGAGGCTGGAGCTGAGCAGCCAAAGCCGGGCGTACTGCGCAGTACAGCGCACTCGGGACACGCGAACTTCTCTGGCTCGACAACGGTGCATCTACGGGCGCGTGAACAGACGCAAGGGAAAAGCACAGTACGGCAGGGCGGTTTGAGCGCAAGGACGTCGGTGCGTGCAACATGATGATGACATGTCGCGGCACATGTCGTCGAGCGCAGCCGAGCCGCAGCGTGTCGCGGGCGCGGCGGTACGTGTGCAATAAACCCACATTCTACGAAACACGATACCGAAAGCTCCAGGACGGGGGCTTCGGAGGTGACTCCGAGGCGAGTGTTCGCCAGGCGGTTCGGCAGCAAGGGGGGTCCGCGGGCGGGCGGGTTTCGGGTTCGTTTGCTGGCCCGCGCGCGATGCGTCCGTCAGTTGCGGTGGAGCGGAGCGCTCGCGGCGGTCGTTGGTCGGAGCGGAGGTGGTGTGTGCGGTGCGAAGAAGGGCTCGTTCTGCATCGGGCAGGTGAGGGTTTGACGCTGGTGAGGGATATGAGCGGGTGGTGGTGGTGGTGGTGGTGGGTTGTCTGCTGTGAGTGTGCGTCCCGTGACGCCGCATCGCGATGCATCGTCCGTTGCGCAGTAGCCGGGCAGCGGCCGTATGGCAGCGATGGCCGCACCATTCGCAGACGGCCATGGACCGAACTGGCCTGCTCGATCGGGCGGCCTGCCCCGTCGCGGTGTCGTGTTGGCCATGGCACCGGGTTGGAGGATCGGCCGGCGATCTTGGGCCGGGCCGGTGCCGGGCCCAACGAGCGCCGAGCGGCGTTTGGTCTGGACGTTGATGCCGAGTCGCCGCCACGATTGCCAGAAGGGCTGACGATTGACGCCCTCCCTCGCGTCCCGTCAGCCTCACCCGCGCGCGGCGAAAAAGAAAAGCAGCACCCTCCAGCGGTGAACACGCGACCACGCAAGGGAGGGAAAAGGGCACGCATGCGACCAAGGAAGCAGGAAAAGCAAGCACGGAAGAAGCGTGGCGAGGCAAGGGATGGGGGGTTCCGGCGCGCTGAATCGATGGAAGCCTTGGGGGAAGATTCCAGGAGAGGCGGGCTAGGAGGGAAGAGACAGACGCGAGGGGGACGTGTGCAAGGCGTCATCGAGGTCCGTACGTGTCCATGTGGGCTCAGACATGCATGCGTAAACGAAGGGCCAGCTTGTTTCTTTTGTGTTTTGGTGGCTTGGGGGTGCGCATGCAAGTGATGCTCAATGCAAGACATGGGCCAACTGGCTCCTGTTTCTTGGTCCCCTTGCGGAAGACTTGGGTCGTGGTTGTTGTGTTATTGTTATTGTTGTATGTTGTTGTTGTTGTTTTACACGCGTGCCCCCTGCGAGCTATTCCGGTTGCCCAAGCCACGATTGCCCAGGCATGCCAGCCGCCGTAGACAACCTGCCTGAATAGACGCGGCCCGGAGAGGCGCGAGCGAGACGGCCTGCAGTCCACTCGCCCCCGGGACAGACGGCATTCCCGCGCTCCCACGCCCTGCCGGACCGACGCTGGCCGCTCACCAGCCCTCGTGATGGCACGAAAGCGACCGACACTGGACCTTCTCGGTAAACCTAGGCTCCCTGCATACCACCTTGTCCCAAAACGCCATCTCCGTGGTGACGCCTTCGCATCCTAGGTCGCGGTATACCTTGCGCGAGAGCCGGTTGCGCTCGCTGATGAGCGGGTCGTATACGCGCATCGACGATACGTAGTGCGACACCGGGTAGCCGTGCCCGTCGAGCATGCCCTCGCGCCGGAACCGCTTGCAGAACCGCAGGTGCACCCGCCAGCACGGGCAGTCCGCGTTATCGACCATGATAGTATAGCTGGCTGGCGTGAGGATCGTCGAGTTGGCCGGCGGGGGCCCGGTGATGCTGGCGTCGGCGGTAGCGGGCACGAGGGCGTCGACGCTGGCTATGGCGGCCAGGAAGTGCATTGTGATGACTATGACGTGCGAGGTGGGAGGTTACAGATGTGTGCTTACCTGGTGCGGGCACTAGTTGCGTATCACGAAGGTGTCGAGATTCAGAAGAGAGAGAAAATCAGAGGCGGACTTGCCTATTCATATAAAGAAAATCAGCACAGAAATTAGTATAGAAATTCCTAATGTTTATAATATTTTCTTGAAACGTATTAAAGCTGAGAGACAGATGGCTGCCTCAGCGCCCCAGAATAGAGTGCGGTCAAAAAAAAAAAACATCTTGACTCAAATCTCTGATGCTTCCGTATGCACACGCACACAGGCAGTCCCGACAAGCACGAACTGTCACGGCATCACGGCCGGACGGACATGGAGATCGTCGCCGTCGTTGTTGTCACGGAGCGGCTCCAGAGTGGGTCCCGGTCGGCGTTGACGAGCCGGGCGGGTCCCCGGGCGGGTCCCCGTATCCAAGCCAAGCCTCCCGACGGTCAGCTGTTGCCACCAAACCAAGACACGCCATGCCGGAGCTTACCCAGGCCTCTTGTCAAGTTGCCTGCCTCGCTGGCGCCTCACAATGAGGCTGAGGCTGATGCCGTGACCAACAGAGCTGTGTCCGGCTCGGCCGGCCCGCTGACGCACGGATGACACGATCGAATCGCCTGTCCTTCAATAGCGTCGACCTTGTTGGCTGTGACTGGTGGGCCCAGGATTCATCAAAGCATGCAACAGTCGTTCAGAACCTGGCGTTGGTGAGGCCATCGTCCTCACGAGGCGCCAACAGGGGGCTTGGTCAGCCTGGCAGACGAGCAGGCACTTGGCCGGATGGACGGCATCCGAAACGTCGCTCGAGTTCGTGCGATAGGATTGCTAGGTGGATCCATCCTGCCAACTGCCCACCTCTGGCGGTAGCGACGGCGATGTGCACCATGGCAAGTGGCCAGTGCTCCTGGGTTCGGGAACGGGGATGGCCATGAATGCACGGGATTGGCCCCGAGGCTGTGGTGTAGCGGAGCGGTGGTGGGTGCCGTTGGCCGACGACGACCAACACCAACGCCAACACGAGAGGTTGGCTGCTGGCCCACCCACCCATTCGCTCGATCACCACTATCAGACGAACGACTGGTCATGCCAGATGTTGACCAAACCGCCAGATGCTGCGGACAGGCCGGCGCCAGGCGAGATTAGAAACCGGCCGATCCCGTGATCACATCGACTATCACATACGAGGAGAACTGCGTGTGCGAGGAAACGGTAACGGCAGTTCGCTTGACGTGGTCATTGCCCGTGTTGGACCTTGTCTCGCAACGCACCACGTTGTCCGTATACTTCTATAGCCCGTAATTAGTCCGCAGGCTCCGGAGTGATTGACTCCTGACGAGGTTGCTGACGGTGCGCGGTGCTCCATGACGCGGACGAGGCTTTGACAACGGGACTACCGGTTTCACGGTGCCGCCACCAAACCCAGGCCAGCGGATCGAGGAAACGCGTGGATGGAGGCTGCTGGCAATAGCGCAGTTGCTTACGCAAGGGGGATGATCACCTGCCCGGGAATCTGTGCAGCCGGAGGTGCTTCCTGAGATGACGCTAGAACCATGCGGCAATAGTCCGTAGCCGTAAACGTCGGTGGGCTCGTAGTATTGTTTCCCCGCAGTGGCTGCCACACGGTGGGTGAGTTGACAAACGGCGTCAAGCGTGGTGGTTGCTGCCGGCGCAGCTCAGCTGAGGGTTTAGCCAAAAGCCACGACGCCTGGAATGGCGGTGCGACGTGCGGGTGTCGGCCGACAGACAGGCTGGGTCACGGTGCCTTTGTAAACACGGCGTCTCCATTGGGTCGACGGGCGGCAGAGCTCCACGGCGTTTTTCCGGGCCTGGCAAGCCGATGTTGGTGATGTCCAATGATGGCTCTGCCGGAGTTGCAGTTGGCGCCGAATCAAGGGCCGTACGAGTACTCGTACGTCCTTCGAGAATCCAACGGCGGTTGCAGCAGCGTGGCCGGGGCGTGGCGGCGGCTTGGCTGGGCCATCTGGGGCGAGTTTCACATTGAGCATGTCTGCAGCATGGCGTTGTGCGAGGCGCTCGTCCGTACAACCTACAAGTACACTGACGAGGTGAGTGCTGGTGGTGCATCAGCCGGTATAGAGATAGTCCGTAGTTTATTGGCATTACTCCCCTGGTCGCATTGAGCCCTGAGCCCCCGACGAACGCCAGTCAAGTTCAACCACCGTCGACACTCTGGCCAAGAAGGCGGATCGCAATGCGGCCAGCAGGTGGGCCGTGTCGAGCCGCCGACCGGGGGCAGACGGCTTGCACGATCGTCGGCTCCCCATGCAAGGCGGATGATGGATGCACTGGGCGCAGACTATCGAGCGGATGGCGGGGGTCTACCGTGGTTCGTGCAGAGATGTTGGTTGGCTGGTCGTGGCAATTTACAACAAAGGCTGAGGACGCAGATCTGGGGCGAGTCCAGGCTCCCGTGACCTGGCAGCCGGTGCAGGGGTGCTGGGCAGGCGCAGACCGCTACTCTGCACTGTCTGCAGTGAGTGACTGACCGACTGCCTGGCTGCCTGGCTGCCTGGCGCGTCTGCCTGCAGCAGCACCACCACCAGCCGACCAGAAAACAGCGCAAGGGCAGGGCACCAGAGACCGCCCTCCACTTTCAGGCACACGGCAGGGACCTCGCCGCGTGTCGATAGCCTCACTCTGACACTCATGAGACATGTCTTCGGGCGACTCGAGCACAACTCCACGGCATGTGACTCTGCGACACGGCACAGACCCAGGCCGTCGCGCCCGCCATCTGCCGTCCGCCAGAGATCCGTCGCGCCGTGAGAAGGGGCTTCTCGGACGATGCAACGGGCCTGGAATGATGCATGCGGCTTGCAGGCCGCCAAACAGGCCAACTTGGCAGCGACAGCGCCTGGGGAAGCACGAGGAGATTGGCAGCAGCGCGACGGCGCACCCCGGGCGGCCCATTGGACGCCTCCGTCGCCGCAGCCCCGTCGCCCACCAACGCCATTTCGCACAACAGCCTCATTATTCGGCAGCAGGGGGTCGGGCCTCGGCCTCGGACCACAGGCTGCAGACTGCAACAGCAGCGAGGCTGCTTGCAGGCAGGGAGTGGAGGCGCTATCGCTCGGGAGGGTGTGCTGGGTGCCGGGATGCAGCCCAATCACGCCGCGCTGTCGGATGCAGCTCTCTCCTCTGGGCATGGGCCGCGTTCCCCAGGCGCAACGCAATGCACGGACGACGGGCGCCTTCAGTGCGACGCGAGATTTGGCCGCTGCTACGGGTGCTTCGCAGGCCCGGCAGACAAACGTTCCCGCCGTGTTTTGGCCCTCGGTGCCTGCACTGCCCGGCCCGGCCTTGATCAAACGGGCGCTTTGCGAGGCCGCTGCGTCTGCCGTCCAGCCGCCGGCCTCCTGGCCTCGTCAGAAATGCAACATGGCGCCAACATGGCTCCGAGAGCGTTTGATGCGCGGAGCCCCCACCGCCTGCCAGGCCAAATCTCCGCAGCGTGGTCCAACCAAAATCGACGATCCAGGGTCCTCGCAGCCTGGGGTCTCGACGCAGCCAAACAGCAGTCTCGGGGCGAGGAGGCTGCTGTATGACGCCATTAGCGGTTGTGACGGGATGTGCATGATGGAGCCAGCCACTCAGACGCGTCGAGTGGCGACGATCCTTCTGATGCTGCTTGGACGAGTTATCGATACGGTGCACTGCGCCAGATTGTGGATGGCGCTGGACCATGGACGCTGGGGACTGGCCGAGGCGATGCAAACTGCCGACCCGTCCGGCCACTTGTCTCCTCCCCGACGACGACGCCGCCACTGTAACGCCGTCACCGATCTGCAAGCGCGCCTGCTCGTACGGAGCACACGGCTCATCGAACGAGTTTATGGCCACTGTGGACCACCCCTCGTGGAATACGGGGTGGAGAGGGCAAGACTGGTGGTGACGGGGCCCTGTCCTGTGAGGCAGCATCTGCACCGCATCGCCAAACAGCCATGACTTCATGCATTCCGATCCACCATCAATCAATCAGCCTGCCAGGCGCCCACACCGGCGCCTGTCCTGGCTCTCGTCGCAGCCAGTTGCAGCCATGGTCGCCCGAGCTGCCTGGCGCTTTGTTCCACCAGGATTCCAGCAAGGGCAAGCAGGGTTTCCCGACCATTCCATGGCAGCCGGACCAGCCAGATTCTCAGGTAGAGAGTCGGGTGCAGAAGGCCGGCGCGGGAGCAGCAGGTCAGCGTGAGCGGGTACGAGTAGACCGGGAACATGCGTTTCACTTGGCAAAGCATGTTTGTTGAGGGCCTTGTCTCATCCCCGTTGGCCACGGACACAGTGACGCTCCCGGGATGGGTCAACCGAGATCAGGCGGGGCGAATCAGCAGCGCATAAACCGACAAAATCCACGGCAGTCAGTCACGAATCTGTCGGAGGCTCGACAACGGCGACGGCCAGGGTGCACGACGGTGCGCGGCACAGGCGAGGCTGTCCGTCAGCCAACATGAATGAGCAGAGACAGACGACAGACGGCAGCTCGCAGCACAGGCTGCACAGCGCACCCAACGGGCCACCACCAGCAACCACCACCGACTGACCGACCGGTGCCCCCTCTTGCCATGGCTCGTCCGTGACTGCAAGTGGCGTGGGCCCCATGCCTGGCGTTAGTGCACGACGCAGAGGGCTGGGCGCCTCTGGGCCCATGACACAGAGGACCACTTTATCTGGTGTGTGTGTCAGAACCTCGCCTCTCGAATATTGCTCAGCGTCACCACACGATACGGATCCCTGCCTCGCTAGTCGACCCATCCCCCCCCCTTGGGGCGGACGAACCTTACGGCGAGTGTTAAGAATAGCTGCTGCACTAGCCCGGCTCTGGCACTGGATGGATGGATGGACTGGACGGATGCCCACCCACACACCCCTGCCGGCTAAGACAAGATGGTGCGCCATGCCATTAATCTCTGCAACCAGGACCTCATGAGGCCGTGGATCCGTGCTGTGGATGCTCCACGCAATCGAAGCCCGAGGAGAAATACGTACCGCTACCCGCCTCACTGTGGACCCACGGGCCTTCGTTATCAAGCTCATCCTACCCGCCTGAGTCCGAGCCTCGCGACTTACACGAAACCACCCATCACCACTTCACGACGTTCCTTCAACCTCTTCCCACCAGCCGTCCGCCCCTTCGGACCCTCCAAGTGGCAACCCTTCAGCCTCTCGACCATACCTTTCTTCCACCAGCGACTTGCCGTGTGCCTCTGCCGCTTGACCCGTTGACTCGGCTGTCAAGGAAACATATACAGGAGCTCCGACCCGCCTCTTTAATCTTCGCATCAGGATTCCTTCTGCTCCGTGGACACCAGTCGACGCATGTTGCCAGGGTTTCCTTCTCTCTCCATCTGTTCTCGTTTTCCTTTTGCTGTGCTTGGGTCCGTCCACTCAGCCCGGAGGATCTCGCGACCCCATTTGGAAGCAACTCTCGGCCGCATAACATGCAGCACCATGCCCCGTACGGATATCCGACACCTCCCGCCTCGCCCGCCTACGACAATGCCAAGTGCAGCTTCCAGCCCGTCTTTGCGGCACGGCCCTTGCACCAGGCAAGATGCATCCCGCTCGCCCCCGAGGAGAGACTAGGCAGGCTGCTCGAGGGCAAGCTCCAGTTGACGGATATCCTGGGAACCGGCGCCTACGGCGTCGTCTACTCGGCCATCGACATCAAGACGGGCGTCCGCTACGCCGTCAAGTGCCTCAGCAAGTTCAATGCCGATGGAACTCCCCTGGAGCGCCGACAGGTCGCATACCAACAACGGGAGATTAGGCTCCACTACCTGGCATCCGCGCACCGCAACGTGGTGTCGATGCTCAAGATCGTGGATGATCACGACTGCATCTACGTCATCCTGGAGTACTGTCCCGAGGGCGACCTGTTCTTGAACATCACGGAGCTTGGCCAGTATGTCGGCAAGGACGAGCTGTCCCGGAAGGTGTTCCTCCAGATCCTGGATGCCGTGGAACATTGCCATAAGCTCGGGATCTACCACCGGGACCTCAAGCCGGAGAACATCCTGGTTACGGACCATGGAGACACGGTGAAGCTTGCCGACTTTGGCCTTGCCACTTCAGACGATCGATCCGAGGATTACGGATGCGGTTCCACCTTTTACATGAGTCCAGGTATATTTTGCCCAGTTCACATGTCTCTTTTCTCCGACACAACCCCCCCAATCCCGATGGAAAACTAACCTGTCTCTTTTTCTTCCCCCACGCAGAGTGTCTGGACCCCTCTACCAGGAAGCCGTACTACATGTGCGCACCCAATGACGTCTGGTCCCTAGGCGTCATCCTCGTCAACCTGACGTGTGGGCGCAACCCGTGGAAGCAGGCTTCCTTCCAGGACTCGACGTATCGCGCATATGCGCGGTCCCAGGACTTCCTCAAGACGATCCTTCCACTGTCGGACGATCTGAACGACATTCTCGGGCGCATCTTCCACCCCAACCCCGAGCACAGGATCACGCTCCCGGAGCTCCGGAACAGGATCATGGCGTGCACCAAGTTCACCGTGCCCGCAATGGCAGCGGTGGCCGTGCAGACGCCGCCCTCGACACCGCCACACATTACCGAATACGTTAGCAACGAGGAGGCGATTGTCGACGACTACGAATACGACTCGCCTCTCTCGCCCGCGTCGACATCGTCATCGTCAGACGACGGTTCGCTCACCTCGAGCGCATCCACGATTGACGACTTGGACGATGACTTCATCCGGGAGCAGCAGGATATCCCGCAGGACTACGTCCCCCACACGTATGAGCCTGATGATGCTATGGACCACCACCCTGTGTACCACGGACAGGAGTTTGTGCCTCAACATTACACGGGCCCAGTGCCGGGACCTGTGCCCATACAGGCACCCTCACAGCCCATGGCTTGCCAACAGGTGCCGCCGGTGCAGATGCATGCCCCGATGCCTGTACACACTCCATGTCCGCCGCGATCGTTTTTTCCTCTGTGGGAAATGGTCAAATACGTTCAACAGGTGCCCATGATGCAGCATCCGGCTGCCTTTCACCAACAGGTGCCCTTCCTGCCATCGTTCCAAGGCTGCTACTAGAAGGCCGAACCGCACGATGTCGATGTCCGATTGGATGTTGCTCATTCTGCGGTGGAGGTTTTGGTGCAGCAGCCAGGGCCGTTGGCTTATGGCTGGCTTCTCTGAACATATACTATCGCCACGTTCACCTTTGACCCTACCATGGGTTCGAACCTTTTAAATACCAATGGGTTTTCACGTCGGGATTAAAAAATGGCACACCCTGGAGCACCCCAAAAGCTGGACTGAACAAAAAGCAAAAGCGGCAACGCCCTTCGATTCATGACCGTGTACCTACCTATTGGACCACAACCGTTCTCCGCTTCGACGTCAATTTTTTATTGCTTCTTCCATGTCGTTTTACAGCGCGGAGTTTTCTGTGATCAGATGGGCAGGGGATATTTGATTGGAGATGTTACGGGGCCTGACCCCCGCGGCGCAGGACATTGGGATGTGGGCAAGGATACAGTGCAGCTGTTGTGTTTGCGAAGCCGGAGTTTTTGGTGCCGGAGTGAGATGGGAAACGGCCGCGATAGTGACGACGCATCAAGACATGTTAATGAGCGTTGGTTGGCCGGCTGCGCCAGGCATCTCGAGTGGGATGCAGGGGGCCAAGGGCCGAGACGTTGGCTTGGGATTCTGGGGTGTTTTGCGTTTGAGAGACAAAGATAGAGCAACACGGGCTCAATAGGCCCCCGCCCGCCTGGACAGGCGCAGGCGGCAGCACACGTTGGGAAGATGGGGCGGATGGCAGACTGGCATGTCGGTCCGTCCAGTTGGGGAATGAATGAATACACAATACGTTGACAGCTCACTTGCTGGCCTGCGAGGAACGTGGTTGACTCGGCGAATGCCAGTCGTGGTGCTCTGCATGTGTCAGCGTCCCGGGTGGCTTCAGAGTTTCTGCGGATAATAGTCGAGCTGGAACTCGCCCCGAGGCTAAATGCGGGTGTTCTCGTTTCTTGCTCTGCGCCCGCATCTGGCTATTGTCGGGGGAGGTGGGTGGCGTCGTGGTTGTGCGCGGGAATGAAGCTTGCGGACGGATGTCGGGGGCGGCGGACGACGGCGAGGCGACGGTGCCGAGCGCGCTGCCGAGGTGGAGTGTTGGTTGGGTGGTGGGACTGGGAGCAGCTATTGGCGTCTGCCGAATCACGGGGCTGCCATGCGGAGGGAGGGTTGCGCGGAATGTGGGCGGGCGCGTGGAGGAGGAGGAGGAGGAGGAGGTGGTGGTGGTGGTGATGATGTGAGTGGCCGTGTGGTGGTGGTGGTGGTGAGATGTGACGCCGCGCCGCGCGCCGCAACTCACTGAGCGAGTGGCTTCTGCGTCTGCGTCTGTGCCGATGCCTGCATGCACCTTGTTCTCTCTGGCGGGCGTCACATGCACATGCACATGCACGTCCTCGCTGCACGGCGCACGCTCACTCACTTCTCGCCCACCAGCGCAGCTACCAGGCCTTTTGACGGCCCATGTGCTCCATGCGTCCACAACAGTGTGAGCTGCGCGGCACGGCTGTGTCGGACGACGGCGGCCCCGTGTGCCCTCGGACCCGGACGGGGCACACCTCGCCGGGACGTGACAGCATCGCCGTGCGTCTTCGTCGCCGTTTGCTCTGGCCCACCGCTTCGTTTTCCGGCTCGGGCCCGTGGCTTGCTCCCTGCGGCAGAGACGGCAGGTGGTGGCGAGCATGTACCGCCATGGAGTCGTGGTGCCGCATGCGGCGTGCCGCGCTGCCTGCTTGTCTCTGTCTCCCTTTGGAGATGTGCATGTGATGATGGGTGGCCCGGGCAAGCCGCTACGGCGCAAGCGCTCGGTTGCGTGCCGTGGCGTGCAAGAGACGTGGGCATGCAGCGACGACGTCTGGCTGTGGATGCTGCCGTCGTACTGCGGAGACGTCGCCATGTGCTTGTGAGATGCTGCCGTCACGTCCACAGCTGGGATGCGAATTGTACGCACTTGCCCAGTGGCCATGCATGGCAGCGACGTGGCTCCGTCGCGATGCCGTTCTTATCCGTTTCGACATGTATCCTCGGCTCTGCATGTTTGCATGGACTGTAGCCGCGCCCTGGCGACGGGCGCATGCGGTACTGCCATCTGCAACCCGCCCGTGGGCAAGTCCTTTGTGGCCGTCAAAACCCGGGCTTCGGGGTAGGTCAATGGACATGTCGTCGCAGACATGTCTTCCGAGACGGAGAGGCTCCTGGGCTCTACTGCCGCCCGGTGGGAAGTAGAGCGGGGCATGTCATCGCCTCGCGGCACTGGGCATTCATTGAATGTTGTGGTGGCTTACTATTTGGAGTAGGGGTTTTCAATCTCTTATGCCAGCTTCTTGAATCTCGTCATGGGATGAGGTTGATTGTTAACAGGTGCGGCCCGCTTGCTGCGCCAATGTCTTGAGGGCCTTGGCTCCCAGTTGTTGCCGTAAGACACTTGCCTGAATCGCAGAGGAACGCCCGATACTGCTTGTTTGACGAGTGCATCGCAACACATGAAGCTCTTGCTTCATCGTGTCGATACCACCATGCATCTTGGCCGCCTACATCCGCTCTGTGGACAAGTAAACACTTCCACACACTCAGTCTAGTTGTTACTCCCACCTGTCTGTGCAAAACACGTTCCATTCATTAGTAGTCCAACCCCTCGCCACTCCATTCACATTGTCGTGAGAAGCAACACCGGTTCTCGTAACGCGCCGTTGCCAAAGAGAATACAGTAGTTTAACTTGGCAAAACGAGGTTGACAGCCAAGTTCGAGACGACGCATCATCACGCCCTAAACCAATGTAAGCATCGAGCGCGACATGTTCTTATTACCGAAATTGCGCACCTCGTGGGAACAAAAAAGGCAGCTGTCGATAGACACAGGCCCACTGTGAGGCCAATGGGCTATTCTCGTCATAGTCATGGCGGTATAAGGCTTGCAATCAGTGTTCAGAGAAGCCTGCGAGAGGGTGGGGTATCAAGTGATTTAGGCGACGCCTTCGTTGATGCTTTGCAACGGCGCCTAGAACGCTGTCAGCGCAACGGCGAAGCTGGTGTGGTACCTGTAAACTTCCGGTCAAAACTTACCAAAGAATGGCCTTTCCGGTGGCCCAAAGAAGGGATGGGTGCGTCCATCCCCGTGATGTGGGGATATTCGGCCAGAGAAGGCGGGAAGTTGCCAGTTGCGTAGGGTCTCGGAGTGAATTTGCCTTGTTGGATCTCTCGGAACCTGAGTGCGTGATACTCGTGCTTCCCATAGCATGATATGCCGCTTTTCTGTGGATAATCCCCAATCAAGTCGTAATGAAGCTCGCTGAACTGGGGTAGAAGCTGCTCAGCGTACTGGGCGGTTCGTACGATGTCCCGGTTGACGCCTTTCAGAGTGTAGCAGTAGTTGATTAGATTGGCGAGCGACAACGCCCATAGATACTTGTTGCCGTATTCTTCTTCTGACATGGAGAGCCAATAGTGCATCAACGCGTCGATGAATTTGTTCAATGGAGGGATTGGCGCCAAGGAACCCTGTTCTCTGTTTTGCAGGTCGTAATTCCACTCTGCGGCGTTGACAAGTACCGTTCCATCAGCAGAGCCGCCGTTGGGCAGTTCCAAGCGGATACCTCCGCGGCAAGTTCGTTCGTCCATGTCGCCTGGAAGCAGTCTCTGGATGCCCGTCTCTTGGTAGCCGGCCCGCTGGAGAACCTTTGCAGCTTCTCGTGCGTCAGGCACGAGGAGGTAGAGGTCAAAAACAGCGGTGTCGCTGCCATAGAATACAAGAGCATCTTCAAACCAGACAACGGTTGCGATACCATGCTTGGCGAGAATGTCACAGGGGTTGTATCGTGATGCGAGAGAGTGGATGCCGTCGCTCTCGAGTTCGTCCACACCAGTGTCAAGCCGGTGGCCTTTGCCTGTCCAGCGCCTCGCAACGTGCCTCAGAGACGAAAGCCATCTTGGCAGAGGATATGGGCTAGAGAGCATCATAGGAATAGTTGATGCGGTGTTTGCGCTACCAATGGGCTGTGTTGTCATCGCGTGGTTCGCCTGTCACTGCTAGTCCCGAGACCGAGGCGCTAAAGGTGGATGCGGAAAATTATCGGCCCGCACTTGAGCAATATTAAGCGCTGGTGGATCGATGGCCGTCAGTCCGACCCAGGAGTTGTTTCATCCCTCTCGACCCCTTGGCGCGTATTATTCTCGTGTGCCTGAGAGCTGGCTACAAACGACAGGCCATCTCCAGTCGGCGGCTAAGCGCTGTGCCGGACTCGCCGAGTATGGCGCATGGTGGCATCCAGGCGTCGTCGGCGGCTCAAGGCCATCAGCTTGTGGCATGACATTCATTCAGCAACGGACGGCCTGCCAGGGTTTTGTTTAGCTGAACAAACAGGCCACTGCTGTTTCTAATTATAGCTGACCATGAGTACAAATAGGTCCATTGCCGTCGTCGCGGAAATGTAAGAATTGAAGTTGCGTTATGCCCAAGAGAGGTCTCGTACCACGACTCTGCTGCGAGTCCCTTCATGTTCAAGCAGCATACTCGCCCCTTTCTTTGTTCAGCTATTCAAGCTCATTAAGCCGAGAATGGGCTGTGGCTCGTCTAAACCACAGCATGGGTCCGGAGCACCAGCTCCGCGGCCAATTCCCTTACAAGCACAGCCTGGTTCGCAGAGCCACGGCGGACGATCCGAGATTCCAGGCCACCAGGCCATCCCAAGGCCAACTACGCCGCCAAACGCCGCATCAGGATCGCACGGACAAGCTACGGCGATGAGAGGCGAAGTCAGACGGCAGTTCATGGAGACAGTTCATGCCGCCTTGCATGACGTGCCGTACATGGTCATCGGCGGCAGTGCACTGGCAGAGTATGGAAGCTTGCGAGAAACAGCTGATGTAGACGTTCTTGTTGGGGAGGGCATTTCCAAGGGATCGGCGGAGAGTCTCTTGATCAAACGCGGCCAGGGTCGCATCGTGCGACTTGGTCAAGGAAAGCTCGGGTAGGTCCATGCTCTCCCAACCCGAGTCGCCATTGATTGGAGGTGGTTGCCCGTATTGTATAGTTGTATTAATAGTTCCTTATAGCTACATATCCGGAAACGGAAGAGTCTATCCGCTTGATTTGACCGCCGACGTGGATGTTGACCTGCCGTTCGACCTCGAGCGCGACACGCAGCTGGTTTGCGGCACCAGAGTGGCGACGGTGGTCTTTTTGCTCAACTCCAAGGCTCATGCATGGCAGACGAGGGTCCCATTCGAGCCCGATTACCAAGAGAAGCGAGAAAAGGATGCCAACGACATTGGGTTCTGCCTCGGACTTCTCCAGGGCCGGCGCGACATTGGTCGCAGGCGGCTGAACTGGGTCTACAGCAGACATTTCTGGTCCCCATTCCTGGCGGCCAAGCCCAGGATGGAGCCGCTTTTCAGAGGCGCCGGCCTCTGGACGGACGAGACAGACTTTAGCTCCGATTCGTCGGTAGCAGGTCGATCCAGTCGCAGTAACTGGAGCCACCCAGGCAGCTTTCATAGCCAACAGGGGGGCGCTCGAGGCGGCTACAACAGCATGGGAAGCAGCCGAGCTGGGTCTAGGACTGGGTCAATGGGTCGTTGATGGAAGGCTTCGCTCATGTTGTTGGCATGGGGCCTGCTAGTAGCGTTCCATGTGAATTGGCGATGATGTTCCTACAGGCTGGTACCGAGTACTCCGTAGCTAGACGAGTAGTTGCAGGAGTGAACCCATGAGGTAGGAACCCACCTAGGGCTATTGGGCTCTTCCCGATGCTGTTGGACCGCATGTCTGGACTCTGCACTGTTGGCGCCAGCGTTTGTTCATGGGTGCGATGGGCCAACCAGAGGGCCAACCACAGTCGCGCCGAGTGACGTGTGCAACACACTACCACTTCAACCACTCTCGACCACCTCAACCATCTGGCGGGACAAGCCTCTTCGGCGAGTTCCAATGAGCCCAAGATGACCATTGTCCAGCCTGCGCTCTCTTTCTCGTCCGATGAAGTAGCGCTCCTCGCCAACACTCCTCTCTGCGACGTAATTACCAGTCTGACGCAATGGCGCCCCATGTTCGGAGCAGCAGCGGAGCAGACAGCCAGCCTCGCACCACGCCGGTTCAACTGCAAATCATGTCTGACCTTCACCTCGAGACCCCTCGCCTCTTGCCCATGTACGCCGACTTTCGCATCGAAGCGAACAGTCCCTACCTTGCCCTGCTGGGCGACATCGGCCACGCGTCCGACGCCCGCCTCTTGCACTTCTTGGAGCTGCAGCTGCAGCAGTTCGCGGTCGTCTTCTACGTCCTCGGCAACCATGAGCCGTACCAGAGTGGCTCGGACGCGGAGCCGCGCACGCACGAGGACGCGGTACGCACCATGGAGGTCTTCGCAGCCGCCGTCGAGGAACGGAGAAGGAGAGAGGCTGAGGAGAGCGGCAGTCCCGAGGCCGGGCAGTTTGTGTTTCTGAACCGCCGGCGGTTCGACATTTCCGATTCGGTCACGGTGCTCGGCTGTACGCTGTTTTCCAACATCGCCGAGGCTCAGATGGGAACCGCCGCTCTATTCGTCTCCGACTTTTCCAACATCGCCGACTGGACGGTGGACAAGCACAACGCAGCCCATCGCGAGGACCTCGGCTGGCTCAACAGCCAGGTGGAAGCCATCTCGCTCACCGAGCCGCACCGCCAGATCGTCGTCCTCACGCACTACAGCCCCACGGCTCACCCTGAAGCAAACAGCCCTGAGCACCTCGAAGACTCCCGCAATGTCCAGAGCGCCTTCGTGACGGACCTTGCAAGGGAGCCCTGCTGGACGAATCCCGTGGTCAAGGCGTGGGCTTTTGGCCACACCCATCATAATTGCGATTTTATCGAGCAGCAGACGGGCAAGCGGGTTGTAGCCAACCAGAGAGGGTACGGCCGAGGAGAAGCCTTTGACTTTGATGCGGCCAAGGTTGTTGCCATTGACGAGCCGCGAACTCCAACCATTTAGTGTAAATACTCCCAAGCACAAGGAGACTCAAGGCCGCGTACCTTGTGACATTCTTGATCTCTGTTCGTACATGTACACATGCAGGATGAAGAACCTACTCAACTGTTAGCTGAGCTACCAATGCGTGAAGGGTCAATGAAGACCTACGGGCAGCGTAGCCCGCGAGGCCAGCCGGGAGCGAGCGTCGTCAGCGGCTGATTGCCAGCAAACACAGGCCCACTGATGCGTCAAGGCCGGCGAGATGCTGTTGGTCCTGGGCCGGCCCGGTTCCGGCTGCACGACGCTGCTCAACATGCTGGCCAGCAAGCGGAGGGCTATGCCAGGGTCTCCGGCGACGTCTACTACGGCTCCATGAGGCCGAGGCACGAAGCGGTACACGGGACAGGTTGCCATGAACAGCGAGGAGGAAGACTTCTTCCCCTCCCTGACGGTGGGGCAGACAATGGACTTTGCGAGCGGCTGAAGATGCCTTTCGCTTGCCCGTTGGGGTGAGCACCCAAGAGCCGCCTTCGTCGGGCGTGCTGGCGCAGGTGCAGCCGCTCTTGTGGTTGTAGAGGCGGCTTGAGATATGCTCAAGGAGCCTCAAGCAGTTGGCCACATCAAATGCTGCGAGTGTTGGTGAACTGCCAGAGTCACTGTAAGCTTAATGACGGCCCGTGCCGTTAAGCGCCGCATACTCATGAGCCGTCATGATAGGACGCCTCGACGAGCGATGCTGGTTGGTGTAAGCGGGAGCCGACGCATTGCAGGGTTCTCCGAGGCGGTTCTGCAGTTTGAGCGCCGACGCTACATGTACCTGTTGACGGTCAACAGGCTGGATGAGCGCATGTTCAGCTCCACGGGGAACGTCCATGTCCAAGACTTTGCCCACTGCAGGGCATTAAGACTGGTTGCACTGCGTGTCCCAGTCCCTGATTTGCATAACTTTACGCACGGTATCCGGCCGCGTCCCTCACTGAATAGCCCAAGCTGCGCACGCCCAGCGGTTTGGTGCCGTGTACGTCGACTGCTTCTGGATGCTGGACAGGCCCAACAACTTGCGGCCCAAGGAGCTCGTGGGCTCGTGGAGGGATACCGCAAGCGAGTTCGCTCCATCAAGGGAGTTTACATCATTGTCAAGGGCACGAGTCAAGGGAAATAAATGTCCATGCTTTCAGCGTGGTACGATAGGTAGCCGAATCGGGCAAAGAAAAAAAAAACCCCGTAAAAAAACATACAACAGCCGGTATTCGCTGGTCGTCACCGAACCCAGCTACTAATCTGCCTCTCACAAGCTTGACTCTGGGGGAGCGGACGGGACCCCGTATTGTCTTGTGGATATGGTCGTATGTATCTGCTTTCCAACACAATTCAGCTTATATTACTCGCCTGCAGCGAGGCCTGCATCATCATGATCCAGAAGAACAAGGACGGGGCGGAGGCGGGTGCGGTCGAGCTGGCGCTGGAGTCGCTGTAGCTGTTCAAGCTATGTCCCGAGCGATGCGACATGCCGGTTGCAGATGCCGAGACCTTGCCTGAGACGCGGCCGAGTCTCGCGAGCAGACGGAGATCAAGCGGCTTCTCGGCGCAAGCACCTCTGATGTGCTGATTGGCAACCTACCACTGGCAATCGCATAGAATTGGCCATGAGAGTTTACTGGAAATGACGACCTGAACGGCAGAATGGCGCATGAAACACAGGGACACTGGCCACCTCTACAAGACTACAACGGCCAACTGCGACGTGCTGGCATTCAGTCAACTGCAAACAAAACAAGAACAATTTCACCGAGCCGATGTCAACCAATGCCCCTGCCTGCCCATGGGTGAACACAGCCCTGCGCACGGCATTGTCTGCCGACGCTCACTCTTATAAATTGGAGCCGCCCGTGCTGCCAGCCAATGCTGCCTCCATGGCTCCCCACGTGCTTGTCGCACAAGGCAGACCAGGCATCGAGTTATCTGTCAGCTGACGAGGTCCTGTTGTCCGTTGGGTCGAGGGCCTCACCAAGGGCTCTGGGATGACGTTGGCTGTGCGTCGGCGTGGCCGGGGGGCTCGCCAAGCGTGCAGGTACAGGTGTTGGTTGGCATGCGAAGTTGCGTCAATTGCAGGGCAGGGCATGGCGACGAAGAGAGCTGGCCCCTGGCGATCTCTGCGACGTCCTGCCAGAGAAAGGGCTTCGGGACAGCCATCAGGCCAGCCAAGACAAGCGGGTTCCTGGGACGGCCCATCAACGGGACACTCTATCCGTACGGAGACAACTGCTGGAAACAAGCCAATTCGCGACGAGCATCACGGCAATTCGCCGCCACTCGGCCACTCCGGCCCACGAGCACAGCCGACGCCCGCGAGTAAAGACGGCCAACCGCACCACGTGCCGATCCCTTGTTCGGTGCGCTGCCTGGTCGCTGAAGCCTGCGTCTCCCCTCCGGCAGTTTCGCCGAGCGTTGAGGTCGCGGGCGTGCTTGGCGACAGGGAACTGGGCAGATGTAGCCCGCGACGGCTGGAAGGGGAGAAGACGCACGTGGACCCCGTGTTGAGCACGTCAACGGGCCCTTGACAGCAAAACCTTGCCGTTGTTGGAGCAAAACCTCGCTGTTGTTGGAGAGTCGGTTGGCGCAGGGCCCTGGGCCTCGGCTCCGAGTTCCTGAGCATCATCCGCAGGCGTGCCGCTCTTCCGGGCGGGATGGGCTGCGCCGGCGTCGACGAGGCTTGAGGCTGCGACCCACCGCCTGTGTCAGTCCCATGATGTGGTTTGGGCTGACACCGTCCAGTTGCTCGTCGTGTGCTGTCAAGGAGTTGCCCGTTCGTGTTATCCCAGAGCACGGAATCTCCTCGCCCATCTCAGATCTTCTCCAGCAAGCCGTGCGCGGCGTACGTGCCCTCAAGTAGTCTTCCCGTCGGCGCATGTTGCTGCACGCTCCGTCGCACAACCAGCCCGGTCCCTGTCTCGCCGAACAAGGCAAACGACCACGGCGCCGCCCGTCCAACAGCCGGATAGCAGAGGGACATCGGCAGAAGGATCCAGAATATCGGCGACTGGACGAATGCGGTCCCCCGCTCCGCGATCCACCCTGCGACGGGCATGGCAGCGTCGCACTCGAGCCTGTGCGAAGCCCGGGCCCCTGCACGGAGGACACGCAGAGGCGAGGCGCTGGGGGCGAGTCGTGATCCGCCAGCCCACTCGGCCGTCGTACCAAGTGCGTATAAAGAGGGCGATCCTTCCCCGGAGGGGGCGACGCCGTGGGCTCGCCTCTGCTCTGGCTGTTTCGTTGCGTAGCCGCAGCGTGCCGGGCAAGCGAGTATAGTCGGCTGGCGTTGTTGTTTGCCGTCTCCAGTCTCTGCGTTGAGCGGCTGTGAACGAGTCTTGTCCTCTGCCGAGTCCGGTCGTGTCTTCGTGCCCTCTGCCTGCGACCTCACGCCGGTCCGCGCCTCGACAGCTCGTCCCGACGCGCAACCTCGCCATGTTCAACTTTGGCCGCCGCTCGCAAGAGCCCGAGGAGCCCGCGGGCCTCCAGCGCAAGCCCTTTCTCCAAGCGGCGCTGCCCGTCTTTGCCTGCGGCGCCGGGCTCTTCTCCGACGGCTACATCAACAACGTGAGCGTCCAACTCTGATCACCGGTCCAGCACGGGCGAGAGACTCACCCACACCCCCAGGTCATCGGCTCCGTCAACACCGTCCTCAAGCTCCAGTACGGCGACGTGTACAAGACGTCACAGGCCGCCAAGTACGTCGCCGACATCGCCTTTGCCGGCACCGTCGTCGGGCAGCTCGTCTTCGGCTTCACCTCGGACCACTGGTCGCGCTCCAACTCGCTCGTCACGTCGACGCTCATCCTCATCGTCTTCACCGCGCTGGCCGCCGGCTCGTACTACAAGGGCGACGCCGTGGGCATGTTCAACATGCTGGCCGCGTGGCGCTTCTTCGTCGGCATTGGCATCGGCGGTGCGCCCCCCTTGCGCCTCTTCTTTCTCGGCTCTTGGCGGTCTGGGAGGGGCATGGAGTTGCTGACGTCTTGCAGGAGAGTATCCCGCCGGCAGCGTGGGCTGTGCCGAGTCGAGCGGCGAGCTCAAGAGAGGCACGCGCAACCGCTGGTTCATCCTCTTCACCAACAGCATGATTGACTGGGGCTTCGTCTTTGGCGCCTTTGTTCCCTGTGAGTGCTCCTTCAGCAACAACAACAGATGTTCATCTGCTGACCGACCAGACGTCGTCGCCGCCGCCGCGCAAAACGAACACTACAGCACCATCTGGCG
The DNA here is from genome assembly GCA_002916505.1 of Tolypocladium paradoxum. Taxonomy (NCBI): domain Eukaryota; kingdom Fungi; phylum Ascomycota; class Sordariomycetes; order Hypocreales; family Ophiocordycipitaceae; genus Tolypocladium; species Tolypocladium paradoxum. The sequence continues at coordinate 91,128 of PKSG01000211.1, forward strand.
CACCAGCCTGGGCATCGGCGTCATCTTCCCTCTCGTCCTCTTCCTCATGCGCCTGCGCCTCAAGGAGCCCGAGGAGTTTGCCAAGGAGTCGATGCGCCGGCAGACGCCGTACCTGCTGGTCCTCAAGTTCTACTGGTTCCGCCTGTTCTGCGTCAGCGTCATCTGGTTCCTCTACGACGTGGGTTATCCTTGCCGGCGCGTTTGTGCCTCGTTTGCAGCCGCCAACTGACATGGCAGTAGTTCAGCACGTATGCCTTTGGCATCTACTCGTCCGACATCCTCAGCGGCATCTACGGCGACAGCGCACCGCTCACCACCGTCTTTGGCTGGAACACCGTCATCAACATGTTCTACCTGCCCGGCACCCTCATCGGCGCCTGGGTCAGCGACTGGCTCGGCCCCAAGTACACGCTCGTAATCGGCGTCAGCATCCAGGCCATCGTCGGATACATCATGGCGGGCGTCTACTCCAAGATCTCGCAGCACATCGCCGCCTTTGCCGTCGTGTACGGCATCTTCCTGACCCTGGGCGAGCTCGGCCCCGGCAACAACATCGGCCTGCTCGCGGCCAAGACGTGCGCGACGGGTGTCCGTGGCCGATACTATGGCATCGCTGCGGCGGTTGGCAAGATCGGCGCCTTTGTCGGGACCTGGGTCTTCCCGTACATCCAGGCTGCGGGTGGTAGCACCGTCGAGTCTGCGCAGTACCCCTTCTGGGTGGCGTCGAGTTTGTGTCTGCTGTCCGCCGGCATTGCCTTTTTCTGCATCCCCAACATCGGCCAGGACACCATCATCCACGAGGACGTCCGGTTCCGCGAGTACCTCGAGAGCCAGGGCTGGGACACGGCGCAGCTGGGTCTGGCCAAGGATGAAGCCAGCATGGCTGCGTACGCCGAGGAGCAGAAGGCGAGAAGGGGTTAGAGGTTGCTGCATGTGTGCTCGATAGCTAGCGGTTGCGATCCAAGCTGACTCTGTGTCAACGAGCAGCAGCACGGGATGAGTCGAGTCGCGTGAAGCCGGTGATGGTTCGCTCTAGCTGTTTGTAGCCAATCGCCAAGCCACCCCGAGAGCCAGACGCCTCGGTTCGCTCTCCGACTTGGCAAGCCACTCAAGGCTTGGCTCAACGAATTGAGACAAAATGACCTACCAGTTGCTTCGGTGCTTGGCACTGATGGCAGTGAAAGTGTCCTATGTTGACCGAGCCCAGGAGTGGCGTAACTCGTACCTGGAAGCGTCAACGCTGGCTTCATGGCCCGCCCAGCAGCAGTTCGAGAGCGATTGGGAGCAAGTTGCCCAGGCCGATCCACCCCAACAAGGCAGCTGCTTTTACATTGGGTACATAGTAGGCAGTGCACGTGAGCCGAATGCTCGTCACTCCCACTCCTGACCGCACAAGCCAAACCACGGAATCCAACACAACGCAAAACAGCAACAAAAGCAGCACTCAAAAGATGAAGTAAAACTAGCATGCAACTCAAAAACAGAGCGGCAATGTAAAAAGCAAAAATAAAGGGCGGATACCCGGTGCTGGAGCACCAGAGGCCGGGGACCGCTGCAGGTTTCGAACAGGGTGGTGTACAACACCTTGCTGAGAACCTACAACGCCCAGACCCGGCCACCATTAGGCCATATCCGCTTGTGAAATGGTGAGTTGATCCAGCATATAAAGTATAGCGGCTGGTGGTGCCGGTGGTGGGGAGTGAACAGGTCTGAACAGGTGGTTGGCATGGGGACTTGGTGGACAGCCTGCGCTGGCGTGACCTGCCACGAGCGAGGGCGCTGTGCTACGGAGACGTCGTTGCTTCTGAGAGCTAGGGGAATTATTGATCGGAAATGGAGAAAGGTGTAGACGCCACCTGACCCGAGCTTGCTGTAGACGGGCCGCCGCTGGATATCGCTCGGGAGAGGGAGCTGCAAGAATGAAACTCGGCGAATCTGAATACTATGCACATCTCCGCCAGCCACAGCTGCACCCATCAAGACCTCAAGTTCGTCATCAATCCCAAACCCATACGATACCGCAACCATCATTTGATAGCCGTCATCTCATTTGATACCATCATCCCCAGATCTCATCAACCTCGATCTTCGCCGCACCACCACTCCGCCACCCTTGCCGTCTCCTCATCCAACCGCCATCCACAGACCCTCCCCAAACAGGCAAACACCACAACGGAGCCCCGGACGCTGCCTGATGGAGGGTGGGGCCGGGAACCGGCAGTGCCCGCAGAGCGAAAGCTCGCAAAGGTTATTTGGACCGTCGCCAACGTACAGTGCCAAACGCCCTGGGAAACACGTACGTGAGTCCGGTGGATGGCAGAAGTGAATGGTGAGCTTGAAGTGTGCAGTTCTATCCCCCAACGGCATGCTATTAAGAGTAGACCGGCGTTGAGGATGTGGGAGTCGTCGTATTGCGGTGCACGTCACCACATCCAAAGGGCACAGCCTCGGTCATGGGGAGTAGAGGTACGGAGCAGCCCAATAAAGATGATGTTTGTCGACCAACGCGAGGATAATCGTGCGTTTTTACGAAGTACATCACCCAGATGCTGCATGGCCTCCTGTTTCTTCCTCGCAGCCTGTCCTTTGGAAGATGCCTCCACTGTTTTAGAATTTCTCTCCGAGAACGACCCCGTGCAGAGAGGCTCGCGCGCCAGAACGTGGCAACCGCCTTGTCCAAGCGTGCGTCGTTATTCAGGGAGCCAACGGCTGGATCAGCGGTACGTCGCCAACGCTCTCAGCACGGCAAGCGCCATGAGATCGGCCGCGGCCAGCCACAGCAGCCAGCGCAGCGCGACGTTGTACGTCTGGCTGCGGTTGCGGCGGCGCGAGCGCGTCACAAAGTCCGAGTTGTCGTTGACGTTGGGGAACGCGCAGCCCTTGGGCACCGGCTCGCCGAGGAACTCGCACAGCGGCGCCCAGCCGTCGGTGACGCGGTACTCGAGCAGCCGGTCCTCGGGCACCAGGCCGCGCACCTCCTCGTAGTGCCGCAGGAAGATGTCCTTGCCGCGGCCGGGGAAGTCGCCCTCGAAGAAGCAGTCGAAGAACTTGGCGAGCATGGGGTAGTACATGCCCGCGGCCCAGTCGACGCGCGACAGCCAGCGCAGGTGCGCGTCGGTGACGCGCCAGTAGACCGTCTTCATGGTGGAGGCGTGCCACGAGTGCACGTCGCGGTTGGTGAGGACGACCTTGGCCTCCGGGTAGGCCTCGATGAGCTCGCGCGCAAAGGCGATGCTGGGCCAGTCGCAGACGGCCTGGGCGTCGCCGAGGAGCTGGTCCCAGTCGTCGCGGGTGAACTTGGGGCCCTGGCCGTCGTACTTGGCGCACAGGGCGTCCATCCACATGAGGGCGTCGGGGGGGTTCTCGATGGAGCAGTTCATCATGTGGTACGTGTCGACGTAGCCGAGCTGCTTCATGGCGACGCGCATGGCTGGGGGCCAGGGTTAGCGACATGTACGCCTCGGTCTGGGAACGACGGGACATGCAGGCTGTGCCGGTGCGGCCGAGGCCCAGGATGAGGACCTTCATGGGCACCTTGCGGCTACATGTGCGGCGGTTGATGTCCGTGTCGTGGGTGAAGACGTCGGTCAATGGCCGGGGCTTGTACGTGGACGAGTAGGCCATGGCGATGGCTTGATGGATAGGTAGCGATGAATCTCAAGGGCATAGCAAGGACGCTAATATCGCATTGTAGGACAGAAGAAACCCAAGATGTCGACGACAGAACGAGGGCACAGCAGGAAAGCACACACGAGGGCCTTGCCCTGGGTGAAACAGCGTACGAAGAGCGGGAGCGACTGGCTGTGACTGAGAGCACGAGAGAAGAAAGGAAGACAGAGGTAAAGCACCGGCAGCGGATCTCTCTCCAATCTACACCAAGAACTGGGGAATGGCGATGCGGTGCAGCGAGTAGCTAAAGATGGGACAGGCAGGCGAGGGAGGAGGTGGTCGGCTCGTGGATGTCGCGCTGGGCGTGTGGATGTTACCGTGTCGATCAACGGGATCGTAGCAGCGGCTAAGCCCGTACGGAGCCGCAATTGCTGAGATTCGAGATTGATAGTCAGCCTGCCGAGCCGGTTGGAGCTGCGGCTCATGGAGTTGTGCGCGCCTCGACCTGTCCATGTCGATGCCAAAGCTGAGGCTCGTGGAAGCGTCCCAAGCCGGCTCGTCGGATGCCGACTCCCGCCGACATGACGACACCTCTTACGCGGCGCAGCATCCAAACATCCGGGGAAGCATTTGTTTTATATTTTTTCTTGGCAGCGTGCCTTTGTTCCGTGGACCCATGGCGGCGGGAAGCCACCAGCGCCCAGCGCCAGCGCCCGTCCGCGCCCACGCCCCTCCATCCCATGATTCCATTCGTGACAAGATGCATCCTCCATCTGACCCCAGAATTACCCCGATGAAGCTTGGCGATGGGTTCCTTGCCGTGTGCCGATCGCAACTGTTTGGCAGGCTTGGCATAAACGCCAAGTACGGCAACGTTGTTCCTTTTCCGTGTTTGCTTGCTCCGCTCTTGGGCATGGACGTGACAGGAGGGACGAGAGGAATGGCAGAGTGCAGCGGTCGTAAAGTAATTAATAGTCTCTTTGATCATAAAGTTTAATTTCTTAGGATTTTATGAGAGAGTTCCACGTTGCTTGTGAGCCATGGTAGGAATAGCCCCCATCTTGAGCCCTCTCCAGTCTTGCGCTCAGCACCAGCAAATGTGTATTCCAACCCAAGAGAGGGAGCATCCGTGACTCGTCCATAGGCTTCAAAGTGTTCATGGCTTCCAGGGCCGTCTAATATCGCTACTGCCGCGCCCCTTGTCATCCGCAGAGAAGCCCAATGTAAATGGTCATGAGCCGGTGGTAATGAGTCTGGCCCTGTGTCTGCATTCGCAAACTCTAGAAGCGTGTGTCGGTCTGGGATTCAGGGGACGACATGGGGTATCCAAGGAGGCATCACACGAATCCACGTCTACGCAAACCGCTCCGCCACGGCGGTCCTCTCGTCCGTGGACAGCCGCCGGTAATGCCCCGACTTGGGCGCCGCACGGCACGACGTCCACGCCTTGCACGCTGGACGCGCCGCAACGGCGAGCACGACGATGCCGATGCCAGCCATGACGCCCATGGCCCATGTCCACGTCTCGTCAAAGTCGAGGTCCTCCTCCGGCGGCGGCTTGTCAATCTTGTAGTCCTGACGAGCGTCAGCGGACAGCACCCACATGCGCATTCGACCCAGACGCAACGGAGACTCACCACATCGGCCTCCGCAGCATCGGCCGGCAGACTCGTCCCCAAGGCATTGCCCTTGCAGTCCAGCCCAACCACCCTCAGGTACCTCGGATGCCCCGCCTCGAGCACAAAGTCCGTCTCGAAGCCGTCCCTCGGCCTCGTCTCCACGACGCTCCAACCACGCGCTCCCGGCTCCTCGTCGTCCGCCCCCTGCAGCACCCACCGCGTCACCTCGGTCGCGCCGTTCCAGCTCGCGTACGCGCGCCACACGCGCGCGTCGTCCCGCGCGACCGCCAGGTCCGGGTCCGTCGCCGGGAACCCGCGCCACGCGAACTTGAGCACGCGGTACGACTGCACGTCGCCGCTGCCGAAGCCCGTCTCCGGCCCGTAGTGCGTGTCGCACAGCGGCGTCCCGGCGCGGGAGAACTCGGTGTAGGCGCCCGTGAAGCCGAAGCCGACGACGACGTTGCCGCCGGGCAGCGTCTGCATCGAGCCCTGGGACTCGGCGGGGATGCGGCGCGGGTTCTTGTACTCGGCGAGCAGCGTGGCCGTCATGGCCTCCTGGTCGACCCTGATGCGCATGCCGCGCGGGTTCGACCTTTCGGACAGCTGCCCGACGTCGCTGTTGTCAAAGAGGGTGATCTCGGCGTAGTCGTTGTCCCAGCGGGCGTCGTGCTGAAAGGCAAAGTTGGTCGCGTTGCCGCCCGAGAGGTCCCGGAACATGTTGCCCTTGCCGCCGAGCACCCAGAGCACCTCGCCCGAGCGGCCGTGGATGTACGTGACGCTGTGCAGGTAGCGGCTCGAGACGAGGTAGTTGCCCCGGGGGTCCTTGTCGATGCTGTTGAGGTGGAACCAGTCAAAGGCGGCGGCGCCGGGCTCGCCCTCGCCGCCAATGTCGCGGTGCGTGTGCGCGACGTCGAGGTGCTCGCTGGCGCGCCACTCGAAGACGAGGGCGCCCGTGGCCATGTCCACCTCCTGGATGAGGCAGTCCCAGATGGGGCCGGTGGCCTTGCCGAGGGCCGAGAGGTCGTGGTCGCGGACGTCGTAGACGGTCATGAGGGCGGTGCCCTGCTTGGTGATGCGGAAGTCGTGCAGGTCGCCCTCGAGGCCGTTGGCCGCCTCGAACTTGCGCCTGAGGCTGTACGTCTCGTCGAGCTGCGTTGCGTGTTGGCCAAGATTCAGTCGCCGCGGCCGTGAAACTCACCATGTAGTAGGCGCCCGCGCCATGCCCGCCGACGGCATCGTTGCCCGCCCAAAAGGTGAGGTAGTTTTGGCCGCGGTACGTCTGCACCATGAGGTTGTAGATCTGCTTGTCCTCCCAGCCCGACGTCCACACGAGGCGGCCGTCGTCGTCGAGGATCGTCGCCTGGGCGCGCGATGCCGGCTCGGCGTAGCCGCGCGGCGTGAGGAACGTCTTGAGGTTGCGCGCGCAGGCCGCGTCCTGGCGCACGAGGTTCGGCCGCGGCGCGATGGCCGGCGACGACTTGAAGGTCTGGACGGGGTAGCGGCCGAAGTCGCCGCTGTCGTAGGCCTCGCTGGCTACGAAGACGGGCAGCTCGGCGCGCGCCTGCAGCGCGAGGAGGAGCACGACGACGTGTAGGGTCGCGACAGCGGGGCACACGAGGGATCCCGGGGATGGCCGCATGCTGGCAGAGGAAGCAGCAACGAGTCGAGGCGAGACGGGACAGTCATGAGCAGGGGCGCACGCGGACGGAACAGGACAACATGGGCTCGAGAAGAACCGTTGCCGTGAGAACACTCTACTACACGTATGCGCCTGCTAGAATTGTGCTGCCGCAACGACGTCATGTTGGGAGAGGTGCGTGAGGAATGCAGCGAGGGCTGGTGATGGACAGACACCGGAACGCCGGCTGGGTGCCAAGCAGGGCACTCGTCAGCGCATACGAGTGCAACTACGACGTAGGCACGACGCCGCTGCCCGGGTAAAACGAGGTCGTCGTCAGCCGCGACCGTGGACGGAGAGGCGATGGAGCCCTGGTTACGGCGGACCATAGGGTTGGCGGGCAAGACGACTCGGCAGCTGAGTCCACCATGGTCCATGGCTGCAGGGGGGCGCAGTAATTGCGTTTATAAGATTATAATAGTTAATAAAGAATAAACAAAGGTACTAGGAGAGATAGGAATCACTCTACTTTTATTCTTTATAATATAATAGGCTAAGTTATAACTAAGCGACTTATAAGAAGCGTGGCATAGAGTTACGGACTAGCATAGGAGCACAGGTACTAGGTACTATATTATTATTAGGGAATCACTAACTAATGGTTAGGACTCGCCACGTAATTATTGGGGACTTCCCTGCACGAGATATAGAGGGATTTTCCCTCCTATAAGATTCAGCCCTAATTTCCACTTTCAGGTAGCTCGGGTCGGGTCAGCTACAGGCCCTTGCACTGCGCTCATTGTCATTACACTCCTGTGAGCACCACCATGACCATGAACGGCTCCGACGACATGCAGACGGCGCACCACGACGCCGAGTCGCGGGCGCCGCGCACCCTCGTCGCCAGAGGAAGAGCCAGAGCCAGCGGCGGCCCCGTAACGTGGACCTCCCTCCCACGCAAGGACCAGCTCGCCGTGCTCTTCCTCGCCCGCCTCGTCGACTTCCTGCAGGTCGCCTCGCTGCAGGCCTTCGTCTTCTACCAGCTCAAGGCCCTCGACGGCGCCGCCTCGGACGCCCGCATCTCCCAGCAGGCCGGCCTGCTGCAGGGCTGCTTCAGCGGCGCCCAGGTCGCCACGGCCATGCTCTGGGGCAAGGCCGCCGACGCCCGCTGGTGCGGCCGCAAGTGGGTGCTCGTCGTCGGCCTGGCCGGCACCGCCGTCTCGTGCCTGGGCTACGGCTTCGCCACGACCTTCTTCTGGGCCGCCCTTTGGCGCGCGTTTGGGGGGGCCGTCAACGGGACCGTGGGCGTCATGCAAGCCCCCCGTCACCCTATTCGAGCAGGGACAGCTGGCTAACTCGAGCACAGCCGCACAATGGTTGCAGAGATTGCAGTAGAGAAACAGTATCAGTCCCGAGCATTCTTGATCCTGCCCATGAGCTTCAACGTCGCCGGCATCCTCGGCCCGGGTACGAGCCCGTGAGTTGCCTCCACGCGGGCTTCACATACTGACCCGCCAACAGTCATGGGCGGCGTGCTGGCAGACCCCGTCAAGACACTGCCGGGTCTGTTTGGGGACGGGGCCGTCTTTGGCTTCCAGTGGATTCACGACTACCCCTACGCCCTGCCCAGCCTCATGAACTGCGTCTTTCTGGTCATGGTTACCGCCATTGTCTTTCTCTTCCTCGAAGAGGTGAGCATATGGTATCCCCGTGCCACGAGACCACCACTGACCCGAGACAGACCTCCAAGGAGAGACGCGGCAAGTTTGACTATGGCCTGCATCTCGGCAGCTGCATCCAGCAGGCCATCTTCCGCAACAGCAACCACCACGATGGATACGCTCACATCCCTTCCTGCGAGCAAGACGTCCCCATGGAAAACTTGCAAGAAAAGACATCAGGCGCTGCCAAACCACCCTCCACGACACGACGCCTGCCCTTCCACCGCGTCTGGACACGCAACGTACTATTCACCCTCCTCACCGGCGCCTTTTACGACTTCCACCTCGGCGCCTTTGCCAACATCTGGTCCCTGTTCCTCTCGACCCCGCGGTACTTGATCCCCGGGCCCAGCCACCAGCGACGTCACCTGCCGCTGCTCTTTACGGGCGGCCTCGGGATGCCGGCGTCGACGGTAGGCTTTGCCACCTCGTTTCTCGGCATCCTGGGCATGCTGCTCCAGGTGACGCTCTACCCCCCGATCCAAGCGCGGCTCGGGACCATCCGATCCTTCCGCTACTTTCTCTTCCTCTTTCCCGTCGCCTACTTTGTCGCCCCGTACCTATCCATGCTGCCGTCGTCGACGGAGCCGCCTGACCCTGCGGCTGGGGGCTTCATCTGGGTCGGCATCATCCTCGTCCTCCTGCTGCAGGTCACGGCGCGGACGTTTACCCTGCCCGCGAGCATCATCCTGCTCAACAACTGCAGCCCGCACCCGAGCGTTCTGGGCACAATCCACGGCCTGGGGCAGAGCGTGTCGGCGGGCTTCCGCACCGTCGGGCCCGTCGTGGGAGGGTGGTGGTACGGCTACGGGCTCGATATTGGCATGGTGGCCTGGGGGTGGTGGGGAGTGGCCGCCCTGTCGGGGTTTGCGTGCGTCACGGCCATGGGCATGCATGAGGGGAGCGGGCATGAGATCTTCCTCGAGGGGGAGCGCGACGAGGCGGAGTGATGAATAGACTTTGGATAGACGGGCTGCGAAGCCTACTTATGAGCATGAATGTATATAGAGGACCGCGTTGTCCTGCGCGGCTACCAGTGCCCCAAGAACTCGATGCATGGAGAATGGGGACTGAGGCTGGTAACGAATGAGGGGATATGATATGGTTACAGGCACAGGCTTTGCATGGGCAGCTTCCACCCTAGGTAGTGAACACTGAGCATACGGCCAAGACGGAAATGCCCGGAAGCCCGCGATCGCCTCTGAAAGCCCGAGTTCCTTGCCGGATATCATAGGAGCGCGGCTCCAGGTGGACCCGGCGGACAGGCGCAGGTTCGCCTCGAGCACCGGGGCATGCCGCCGACGAGGGATGCTTGATCGACGTCAAATTTCGCATTGCTCATGGCTGGACTTCCCCTCTCCCTTGCCAGCTGACCCAGGATACCCACAGTGCTACGAATTTCACGGCAAACATAACGGGCGATTTTATTGTTAACCAAACCTCGATGGATAATGTTCGGGCTGGTTTACTAGGTTATCGGCTAGGACAGCCACCGCTATGTAAAAATGTTGTTATAGCGGGCTTGCGTGAGGTGTTGGAATGGCCTAACGCAGTGATGATACGATGTAGATGCCACGCACAGCACATTGCTTGTAACTCTTGAGTGATACGCGTGCTCTTACGTTGCCCTTCCAACTTTGGCCGCTTAAACAGCAAAAACTCCTCCGAAATCGTCCATGTAGGCCGCCTATAGTCCACGAGTGTGTCCTGTCTCTGGTTGGTGCAATGCCACTGCTTGGCCGCCTGGATGCACACTGATTTTGCCATATCTGCTGGTAGGACTACCACAATTGCAAGCAAATGAGAGGAAGCAGTTGGCAGCAGCAACGAGATTCGTCTTGAATGTAGACGCAATCCATTCGCGACGCATGCCGTTTGCGAGCACTGTCAGACACGTCCATTGCTCGATAGGTGTTGGAAGGGACCCACACAGACCCCGACACGGCTGAAGACGGCGCCTAGCCGAGCGGTTAGAGGTAGCCACCGAGGCATAATATCGGTAATTCGCCTTAGTCCTCATTATACTATAATGAAATAGGTATTACAAAGGGAATTAGCTGCTACCCACCTTGCCACACCAACAATAGGTGTCTGGCAACAAGGTCGCTCAAGACAATGAAACTTCAATCCATCAGTATGTCCGCAAAGTAAAAACAATGCTGATTGCATCAAATGAATGGGAGTCGTCTTCAGGATGACCACAGCTATGCGAACCCTGAGAGACAGAAGACTACGGACCAGTTGTCCGCAGACCGCATGCGAACCTCGTCAGCGCTTACTCTGATCCCGTCACTGCTGCAACATCTGAGCTGCAGGCCGTGTCTGTCGTGGCGTAGTGTCATTCATCGTTTGTATGGTCTTTATTCCGTATCATTGCCCGAAAAGAGTCCGTCGCGGCGCGAGGTCTTGTTACCTATCTAGGCTCGGCAACAAGAAAGCCAGCCTGCTGGCTGCTGGCAAGGTTCACTTAGCACTTCGGAGTGAACACAATCGTGGTCTTCGGTATCACATGTATGAGGAGAAGTTGCAGCTGCAAGGCTTGGCCCAGGAGGCGGGCAAGCCCCTTCGGCTGTCAATCAAGCGAGCGTACCTCAACAGCAAGTCGAAGCTGTTGAGCTCCTGTATGGATGTTGGCCCCCATTTGGGTGGAAGAAGATCAGTGTCGCCGTATCGAAGGTTCAATGTTACACAGCGTAGCAGCATCACTCTTCAGTTTCGAGACGGTCGCAGAATCAGCGACGAGATGCAAGTGGCATCCCTTGTCTTGCCACTTCGCCTTGTCGAGGTGTAAGCTAACAATAGCCTTCAATACTTCCGAAGTAGCCTAGTCGCGGCTGTGAAAACAATGATCTTTAGTGCCTACTAAACGTCTATGTAATTGGACATTTCACGGAGCGCTGCGAAATCCTTAACCTTTGCATTTGCATTACAGTATAGGGAAAACCTTTTACGGAAGGGCAAAAACCTATACCAAGGTGTCCGACAAAATTATCCACTCTTCCCAACTACTAACGCCACCCGCACGACAACAAGACATTGCTTTAACCCGCCCTGGTGTAGTCCTTCCGGCTTACACTTTGCTATTTAGCATAGCAGGACTATACCATAGGATATGAAGTTAAGAGCAGCTTATAGATTCCATGAATACATGGGGATCGTCCTTCTTCGGCATTTGCTTGCCGTCCCCCTGACAATGCCGTTTACTATGCAGCATTAGCTCCGATTAACAACGAAGATAGATCGACCTCTTATGTACCTGTAGAGAAGACAACCAGACTCCGGCTTTCCGGACTCCACATCGCTAAGTGAATGCTTAGTAAATGGGAGTTATTTTAATTATCGGTCGAAGCTTACCAAGGCTTAACAGCCCGATAGCACAAACCTGGCAGAAGTCTGCCATGTATTTGGCGATGATCCGTGCAGTTGAGCTCGACCTATATTCATAAGAGTATTAGCGGATTTGATTCCCCTAAACGGAGAACCGAGAGGGACTATACTTCAATGATCTTCGGCGGATCCAGCGTAAAGTTATCCTGTTGGCCAGGAGTAGCCGCCGCCAAGCTGGCAACGGCGAATGGAAGAACGCGGAGGAGATGCATTGCGGCGCTGAGTTTTGAAAAGTGAGTTGATAAGTTGCGTATGATATAGCAGTGACTCGGGAGAGATGTAGTTGCTTGCAGAAGGACAGGTGAGCATGAAGCAGAGTATTTATATTTGGTTGCTGCCAGCTGGCAATGGGCCACGAGTTGCCGCAGTCCGCCAGAGAACATATCCAACGAGGCTACTCGTCATGAGTTCGCTACAACGATCGGCATGACCCGTTGGGCGCGGCCGAAACACGCGCATGCGATGGCTGGCTGAACATCCCATCTTTTTCCTCCCGGTCGGAGCTTGAAGGCAATGTCTCAATACTACTCCTGTTTCTTGATCGCCTGCCTGCCTCATGCGTAGTTGGAATGAAAGCAGAGAAACAAGTTGCTGCCGTACCGGCGGCGGGAGCGACGTATCAGAATGATTCGTCTGGTTCACGGGACAAAAGTTCATTGCATTGGGAGGCCTGTCAGGCTACGGTGTTGCTTGATTTGCCACGCAGCTCCCATTGCTTACGCGTCTGACGTTCTCGTGCGTTCAACCAGCTGCCGCAAAACGTCATGCCTGCAAGTGCGGGACGTGCTGATTCCGTGTGTTTACTCGATTGACTTGAAATAGGCAATGGCATGATGATCTGGCATCGCCGCTGCTGCTGAACTCGTGAGATATCACCAGTCTCGTCATGGCGGCCGAGACAACGGCTGAAATGCACCGATGGCCTACCCGTTGCCGTGTTCGAGTAGGAACCTAGCAACCAGAAACCGACTGTAAAGGACTTGATGCAACTGTGCCGAGACAACGTTCAAGACAGCATACCACTTTGCTCGTGCGTGACGGCAAGCCGCGTATCGTTTGTCGCATCTCATGCCGTCTTCAAGCCGCCATCCTCGTCATGGCCTGGGGGGTTGGACCTCAGTCGTTGGCCCCATGCAGGCACAACAACCGGTAGGCGGTCCGTCTTCAGCCAGTCACGGCATGCCGATGGGCTCTCCACGTCGCTTGGCTTCTAGTCGATGCCTGTGACTGACGAGCCTTTCCGCGACGGAGTGCTCCGGCTGTTCTTGATGGCAGGGTGCCGTCGGACGTGGCGGCACTGCCGCCGTCTGCAGGTGATATAGTGGGTCGCCGCCGTTAATGACGGGTCAAAAACCGTCATTGTCCCGGCTGTAGTCCGTCCCCCTGCAAGGCGCGCGCGCTCCCACGCTGTGGCTGGCGCGAACGTGTCACGACAGCACATGCTTATGTGTCGGCTGCCGCGTCGCAAATCATGATTTGCTCTCACAACCCTCCCTTGTTGCGCGTGCATGAAGCTTGGGCTGGATGGACTGTGCTGTAGTATTCCGGCTCCTGCAGAAGCGGTCCTGCGGCCGCCTGCAGTGCTCTATCCGTGAGGTCATGCATGGCCCAGCCCACCATCTCCCCTCAAGAGTCATGGCGACCTGCATCTGGAAGCCCCCAAGGCCTACGAGTACGACATCTTCGGCATCGTCCCGAAAGCGCCGGACCTGGCCCTGCTGGGCGACATCGGCAACGTCGTGGCGCACAAGCAACTTCATCACCATCCGTGTAGTCTGTCAGTAGAGATCGTCGTCCGAGCCCTCATCCGGCACCCCGAGCGCCCCCATCAGCTCCTTTGTCCATTGAAGAACTGATTTGTTGTAGCGGGTGGGACAGCCCACGGCATGATTGGCCGACATGTCTTTGCCTTTGGGGAAAGGAGAGGAAAAGGGCAAAGACTCGGGTCCTCGAGGGACAAGTCGATTTGCATGCCAACGTCAAGGGGCGCGACCAGGTAGGAGAAAGATCAAGTAGCGTTATAGTTTTTATGATCTAGCTAGCTAGCGGCTTTTGAATACTTTCTATGTAGTACTTAGATCGTGGGTGCAACAGAGTGCTCCAGAGTCCAGACTACAGCAAGAAATCCTCCGCATATTCTTCATACTCGGCCATAAACTCCCCATGTCAAACCTGCCGCCCAGCGCCTTGTCCTGCACAACCCTCCGTCCCGCATCCACGTACGCCTTCCTAAACACCGCGAAAAGCGCTGGGCTCTTGTCGCGGTGCGGGATGAACAACTGGTTACCCCCCGTGACCATGGCGCCCTTGAATGGGTGGTACACGGCTGCCGTGTCCTCTGATAGGCCCACGGCGTCGCACTGGCCAGAGCCGAGGAGGAAGAGGGCTCCAGGGCTACCTCTCGGCGCTGAGTCGCGTCGAGTGGGCTTCTCTCCTCGGTTCCAATGGACGACATGCCGAGAACGAACTCGACGTCGTCTGCGTTGGTGCATGCGCCCCAGTGCATCAAGGCGTACTTGGCTTCCTCTTGTCTTGATAATCCCTAGGATTGCATAAGACATGAAATAAGAAAGAAGAGAGGGAAAAACATTGAAGAGTGGCATTTGCTGCTCGTCGTCTCCTTTGATCCTCAGCTTTCATGGTCGCTCTGTCCCGAGCACTTCGGTGTGGCACGCTCACGGGCATATATTGGTCTCGTTTTTAGGAGTTTGAGTGGTGGTAGGGATGATGCGCAGAGAGAAACTTGCCGCTGCACAAAGAGAGAGAGAAGGGGCACAGCGATGAGTTGAGAAAGAAAAACAGGCTCGGGTGGCTCGAGGTGCGCAAGTCCAACTTTCTACCAACATTCCATCCACTGCGACTTGCAGCACCCTACCAGCCTACGACCAGGACATGGACTCACATGGACGTACCTGATGATGTCTGACACATTTTAACCTTGTTCAGATAATAAAAAAGTTCGATGACCATCGACGAGTTGCGAGCACTCCAACCCCTCCGTGATACCAAAATCCTCTCCAACATTACTCGGCAGTGCCGTTACCATCACCAAATCCAAGCGTTTCATCTCTCGGCTGTCTCAAAAACGGAATCAGCGCAGAGCCCCCGGTACCCTGGAGCTCCTCCCCCTTCCTAGCTTCAAACGCATCTACCTCTAGCTTCTCGGCATGCCCGTTTCGGGTGCTTTGCTCTGCCAACCGCGCGGGGCGGACAATGCACTTGGACACCACGGCCATGTGCTTGTCGCGCCACGGCCGCAGCTGCTGCATGCAGCTTTCGTAGGCGTGGGCGAGATCTTTGTTTGACTGGCGCTGCTTGACGAAGGCGCGGAGGGAGGGGAGCCTGGAGACGAGTTGCAGGAATTCGCGGTGCCTGCCTGGCATGTACGCTCGCATTTCCTGTCACCGTCAGTTGTACGGACACAACGAGGCTGTAAACTGTCATGGGGCCCAAAGTTCTCACCTCAAAGATGGACTCTTTGCCGCCAGCCGGCCCCTTGTGCTCGACGCCAGCACGTAGTCCAGGAACTGGAAGAGACTGCTCTGTCCCGCGCTGCCACCGATGCATGTGGCTGCCCTTCCAGCTGCATCGCTCCTCCGAAACACCATCCCGCGTGGCAGCCCCTTGGCTTCCATGCCCTTGCCGCCGCTCAGAAACGGCCACTCGTGGTAAAACATGTGCGCATAGAGCGCCGAGTACATCTTGGGGAGGTGTTTGCCCATGCGGACAAAGGTCTCGGCGCTGCGGTTCAGGGCGTCTGTGATGAATACGGCATCTCCCTTTTCACTTGCAGCTACAGCGTCGAGCAGCAACGACACCAGGGGACCTCCCTCGGCTTCAATAAGGACTGGGACGTGGTAGAAGGCATCCTCCCCCCGGGTTCCCGTAAACGACGCCTGCGATTCGAGCCGGTCCAGTTCACAGAAGCCATCTTCATCGCCTTCAGGCTGCTCTTTGCTTCCCAATTCCACAGGAAGAGCCCTGCGTAACTCAACCCTGGTTCCATGCCGAGCCTGCCGCAGACTGCCAAAAATGGCTCTGTGAGCTGTGGCGGGATGGTTTCGATTGGTGTGCCATCTTGTGAACCGGCCCAGACGTAGCCGTGGGTGAGAAACGCAAGTACGACGTATGCGCGGCGCAGATGGAGCTCAGTTGACAGTTTTGACGTGTCCAGCATGGGCAGTCTCCGAACTTCTTGGCCGATTGTGTGAGAGGAGATCAAGTTGGGCAGCTTCGCAATGAGGTCGTCCCATTTGGCGTAGTAGATGTCGCGAAAGGCACTCGACGGCGGGTTTGCGGATAGAAAGGCCCGTGTCTGGGAGATGCCGAAGGAGTCGAGATTCGGAATGTCTAGCAGATAGAGGAAATCGACACGGCTTCTGACAAAATCCCACAGTTCAACCCAGCTTCTTCTTGCGGTATAAGGCATCCAACCGAATGGTGCCAATTCTACGCCCTTCCTTTGACGATGTTGACGCCGCACTCTAATTTCTCCATCCGAATCACATTGAACTCCCAACACTCGACGTCACACCACTATTCGAACCCGTGCCATCTGAAGCACGTGTGTGTTTGCTCGATTTCAGGCGTTTGATGCGTTCCAGGATCCAGGGCATCCGCTTAATTGCCTGAGGCCCCGCATGTCCACGTCACCGCTCCGAGTCATGATAACTTCAAGGCAACAGAACATGTTTTGGCAAAACATGGGACACTCGAGCAATGGATTCGTGACCGAATATCGATATCTCAATGCGGTATTATCGATCCACGACCATCTGCACCATCATGATTCGCTCGTCACCTTTAGCACCTCAGCTCGTCCAGCTATCCACGCGTCAGGCGACTTACTCCGCAGCCAACGCCTCATTGCTGCCTGGGGGAGACCGAGAGGCACAGCTCGCCGTCATCCATGTAGCAAGCCAGCGCAGACAGCCTGGTCGCACCGGCGTAGGTATGCTTGAGTCACCGGCCTGAGGCTGAGCAGAGCCGTCACCCAACCACACGGCGACATCTCCCGCTCGTGCATCCAGAAGTGCGACCAGATATGCGGTCCTACGCGAGGCACCAGTCGCCCTGTTGTGCGGGCGGCTCGGGGAGGGCCGGCGGCATGGACGGTTGCGGGCTTTGCCCATAAGCTGGCTGCATGCCCATCCTCGTGGCAACGCTGACGCTGTTCCCTCTCAACTCCACGGATAACGACGACTGGTGTCATTGTCTCCAGGCATCCGGCGACCACTGCTCCCGACAGTCGCCATGGGCCTCCGCGCCATCAAAGACATCGATCGCGAGGACGTCGCCGACTTCGTCTGGAAATGGCGCTGCAAGATCCTCCGCAACAAGGACGCCGCCGCCAAAAAGGCCGCGGACCTCGAGTCCATCAGCGAGGACGACGCCAAACCCGCCACTGGCAAAGACCCGTCCTTTGGCTCCGAGGCGGCCGTCAAGACCATGTACGAGGGCCGCAACTCGTCGCCCTCGCACTACGAATGGGTCGACTATCCCCCCAAGCAGCTCTCCAAGTCGGCCGCCCGCGTCCACGACCGCGTCGCCTTCAAGGTGTACAAGGTCAAGGACCGCGACAAGCCGTGCATCGCCGGTCGCTTCCCGCTCAAGTACCATAGGATTGAGGTCCAGAATCCGACGCTGGTGGCCGCGCTCGAGCCCATCTTGAGCAAGGAGAATGTCCATCTGGACGTCGGCGAGGTGGCTCAGTTCAAGGAGCCGTTTCGAGCGCTGTGGTTCTGCCAGGACGACATCATGGCCCTGCACAAGTCCGCCGACAACGACTCGCCCCTCAAGTCGTGCCTGAAGCTGCTCCTGCGCATCATGGACGACATGTTTGCAGAGCTGCGGACCAAGCGGAAGCACGTCCAGGTGAGCGGCCTCGTCGACTTCAAGGGGGCCTGGACCCTGTTCCCCCGAGGGTGCACCGTCTACAGCTACGGATTGAACTCGGAGTTCCTCTGCAAGGTGGAAGGCACGCAGTACATCCACAAGCGCGAGGGCACGTTCCTCTTCATCAAGACCAAGATCATGACATTCAACGGGGAGGAGTTTGTCTGGCAGGTCAAGTGGTTGACCACGGAGGAGTATGAGGGCAACAGGCCGATCAAGGAGCTGCAGCACTACCCGACATCGTTCCACCCCGAAGGCGACGACATCACCAAGCGCTTGGTCAGCCGAGGCAAAAGGGTGCTCGATCTGCAGGGCCTCAAGTACTGCTGCTACAACGGCATCGCCCTGCACTCGTGCGGCAAGGACGTCAACAAGCACAACGTCGAGGGACGAATCCTCGTCGACGTCATGGGCTACAACAAGTACCACCTGGCACAAGGCCGGCGGGAAAACAAGGACCCCGACATCGAGAGATACCTGTCGCGGCCCTGGGACTCCGACTCCAACTCGTGGTCCGACTCGTCGAGCTCGTCGAGCGTCGACATCTTCCACGACTCGGACAATGAGCGGACATCCGGCAACAGGGGCAAGGGGAAGCGGCTCAGCGAGGTGCAGAAGACGAAGAATAAAAAGGAGATGCTGGCCAAGGAGGAAGACCTGCGGTTCATGTCGGGCCTGATTGGAGGGTTCGCGCTGAAGAACAAGATATGGGGTACGCAGTCCTGTTTGCTCTCGTGCCTGACAAGATCTGCTTGGCTAACTGTTGGCACTATTGGCACATTAGTACAATTCTACATCGAAGACATCGAGCCCATGGTCTGGAACGACACCGCGTACTCGCACCTCGTCTACGACTCTCAGCAAAAGGATCTCGTGCTGTCGTTCGTCGAGAACCACAAGCCAGCGCAATCCCGTACCCTCTCGAGCACAGCAGCCGACGGCAAGAGCCAACCCATGGACGACGTTATCCTCGGCAAAGGCCAGGGCCTGATTATTCTGCTCTCCGGTCCGCCCGGCACTGGCAAGACGCTCACAGCCGAGGCCGTCGCCGATCGCACGCACCGCCCGCTCTTTTACCTGCAGGCCGAGGATCTCGGCATCAACGCCGCCGCGCTGGGAGCCAACATCAAGAGGGTGTTTGAGATGGCGACGGAGTGGGACGCCGTGATCCTGCTCGACGAGGCGGACGTCTTCATGGCGGAGCGGAACCCCAACGACATCCACCGGAACGAGCTCGTGAGCATATTCCTGCGCGAGCTGGAGTACTTTCGCGGCATAATCTTCCTCACCACGAATCTCTACAACACCATCGACACCGCGTTCCGCAGCCGTGTGAGCCTGCACCTGCTCTTCCAGGCCCTCGACCGCGACGCCCGCGAGACCGTCTGGCGCAAATTCCTCAACCGGCTGCCAGAGCCTCGGCCCGTCGAGGACAAGCACGGGGCATCCGAAAGGGGCAAGGAAGCGGAGGTGCTGTCAGAAAAGCCACTGGACGATGAGGCTATCCGGGAGCTGAGTCTGTGGCAGCTGAATGGGCGGGAGATTAAAAACGCGGTGCGAATGGTGCGCAGCTGGTGCGACCACAAGGGGTACGCGATGACGCTGGAGAGGCTGGAGAGCGGGATTAGGGTGACGAGTCCGCATACGAGCAAGTCGGGGGATGTGGATGATGATTTGTACGACTAACTTTATGATTATTTGCGAGCAGGATACCAGGATAATGGGATAGAGGAGACGGCGCTCTTGATAGTTGGGCCAGCGTCTGGTCTTTAGAGATTGAGATGGAGGACTGACCGTGAGATGTGTTGAACTATCGCGACGTCTCTTGGTTCCATCAATACACGTCTCCCTTGACTTGTCCTCCTCCACCCCCTTTCTAGCAAGATACCAGCTGGCCACCCTAGTGACGAGTCGGGTACGCCTTCTTGAACGCCTTGGTAGCAGTGATCGTGTCCCACCACTTCGTCCTGGGTCCAACCTTGAACCCGGGGACCGACTTCTGCGCTACCTTCTCGAGGGGCTTAAAGTCTTGAATTGTACGGGGGTCCATTCCCGCACCGGCCAAAGCGTACGCGAGCCACGGCGCGATGTGCAAGTTAGCCCCGGTCTGGTGACGGAGCCGCCCATGGCGTACGGCAGAAGAGGGAGCCCGCTCGAGCTTGTCCATTAAAGTGCGGTATATCTCATGAGAAACGCCAGAGAAGGTGAGGTAGGTGTTGCCAAAGTCCGTGGTATATAGCTTATTCAGCCAGCTATTCTCCTGGGCCTTTGGCCGGGAAACATGAAGGGGGTTCTCGGGATGTGCGGCGCGCTCCCCCTCCAGCCGGGCCTAGCGATTATCAATAAAGCCCTTCCACACGATGCGCTCCTTGGCGGCCAGCTCGTCGGCATCGCCTACGTGCAATAAGATAACGTCGGTGCTCGCGGCGTCGGCGTGCACAAGGTCGATAATCGCCTGCGTCGTCTTCTGCGTCACCGGGTCCGTAGGGACAAGAGCGTAGCCCGCGCGCAGGGCATCCATCTGGTATAGGATGTCGACGCTCTCGGTGACGGGCTTGTTGAGGGAGGACGAGGTGAGCGAACGGACGGTCCCGTTAGGGTTAATAGCGAGGTACGAGGAGGTGACGTTGTTGGCCGAGACTATTACGAGTTAGTCGTAAGTGCTAGGCGTCGCAAGTATCCTCTCTGGCTCGACTGTCGGTCTGCGAAGTACCCAGATCAACCTCCCTGACGTCGTAGTCGGCTTCGGTGAGTCCATTCGCAGCCAGGGCCTGTCGTAACATGGGACAGCGGACCCGGTAAGTGATGAGCTTGACGCTCGAGAGGGATGCAAGGAACGGACGTTGAGCTGTGGGGAGGTTCATCAAACCACAGTTAGGATCGCCTTACTCGCAAGAGTCGCAACCGACGACGCGCAAGAGGGAAGAGACATCCGGAAAACCCAGCCGCTTACTTTCTTGCTAGAATAAGTAGCTAGTAGTTTTATAAGCTACCGCTACTGATAATTTAGTAGTCTTTTGTTTAGATAGCTGTGGCAGGGTATCCCTGCCAGGCATTTAAATACGGATTAGATATACTTAAACAGGGGGTTTAAACATCCTTCACTCGTTAGATAGATACAGTATCCCCGGACGAATGGCTTGAGACGTCTATAGTTTGATGTAGAGACTATTCTTAAATAAATCTAGTACTAAAAACGTTCTAACTTAGCTACATAATTAGTAACCTAGTTATAAAGCATCTTTTATAAAAGCTAACTCAAAAAGTATAGTAACTTTATTAAGATAGAGTAAGTATACTAAGAGCTAAGAAAAGTAAGATAATATAAAGAAGGATTCAAGAGTGCTTACCAAAAGTATATAGTTCATTATCTTATATGCTAATCTAAATAAACAAAATGTAAGGAGCAGGAATACAAGAGAATGAAAAGAATTTGGAGGGTAACTCAGGGTTTTATTACTATTTATAATAGCAGAGACTATCTAATTTCGAGCATTGAGATGTCCTTGAATAGTAGTAAACCGCTTATTATCCTCTGCTTTTTATAATTTTCTAGTTGTACTCCCATTTCAACTCTATCCTTTCCACTGGACAAAAAACGATGAGACTCCTCCCAAAGAGGCTAACAAGCCTCAGTGTGGATGCGTAGCCGAGTTCGGACCTCCGTGGTCCTCATCTCTAGCGTACGCACCTCCATGGTCAGAACCTGGGGGCATAGGCAGGTTCTGTCCTCCCGGGCCAGGAGATGCTGCCCCAGGGAGACACCCTTGAACGTGGTTGCAATTCTGCTTTCTGGGATCGAACGAGCACATGCATGGTGCTTTTGGATTGCCTCTGGAACTCATGCATAAATATGGGCTTTAGCATAGGTCAGTAATAGGGAAGAAGGTTCGGCATAATGAAGAGGGTAACAGACCAAGTCGAAATGCCCCCGATGTTCCTAGAGGATAGCATTGGTTTCTCTTTTAGAGCAGAAATTACTTCCTCAAGACTCAGCGCACCCGAAAGGTCATCGTAGTCCTCTGCTCGCAACGTTTTTGGAACAGAAACCGCAACAGCAGCAGTGGCTATAAAGAGGACAGCGAAGCGCATCTTAAAGTATAGATTATACTAGTGAGAATATATGATGGGAATTGTAAATAGTAATAATGCTATCTTCTTGCTATATTTAAAGGATTATATACATACTTTAGTTATGTGCGTGCCCCTTACTAGCTTATACATACATTTCATATCTTAAAACTTTATATTCTCTAATAAATACCTCAAACTAATAATGTAAGATATATATAGCTGCTTTTATTAATACTGTAGCTAATTATATACTAGTAAAATAGATGAGAGAATAATCTTTCTTAGATATAGTTTAAGATATATTAAAACCTTAAATAGTAGAATATCTCTTTCATATCTATGTATAGCAGTAATCTCTTTATTATTATTATTCCCTTCTATTTTGCCCCTATTTTAAAGTTTATTCTTACTTAAAAATAATATTAGCATTCTTATTATACTCTTTAATTATTATATTACCTTGAGTTAAGAGTATAATTAAGGACTAGTATATAATTATATAAGATGAATTTTTATTTATACTCTAGATAAATTCTTTAGCTAAGATAGTAGTAAAAAAGATAGATTAAATAAGCTTACACCTTATTATGTAAATAAAAACAGTGTTTAAGAAGTATATAATTAGTAATAGTAGGTAATAAATAGAAACTACTAAAAAAATAGTTTTATCTTTACATTTCATAATAGCAGGCGCCTAGCATGTGTTATAGGTATCCATAATTACTAAATGATAATGCGTAGCAGTTATTAATCTCTCTCTTATATATAACTAGCAAGCCTTATTATCCCTTGGAGTGCTCTAAGGCTTGTGAGTCACCTCTCGCCCTACAAGCCCGCGTGGTACTTCGCAGACTCACTAGCGTTGCGATAAATGTAATGTACTGAGTAGAAT
>PKSG01000022.1:0-21739 GCA_002916505.1 Tolypocladium paradoxum
TGCTGCTGCTGTTGTTGTTGTTGTTGTTGTTGCTGTTGTTGTTGTGGTGTGTGTAGAGGCACCCGGGCTTCACGTCGCGCGGCGGAGGGTGTAGCAGCTCGACGGAATGCTCTTGGGCACCCGTCCGTGTGGGGTGTGCGGCAAAGAAAGGACCCGCGCGTTCTCCCGGCACAGCAGACGCCCCTTGCCAAGTAAAATCGCAGCGGCAAGACGAAAAGAACGAGCTGGTTCGCGTGCGCGTGCCGTGACAGGCACCCATGCCACTCTTCTTCGAGTACAGTTTGCCCCTCCTGGCCTAGCGCCCATCGCGCCAAGCACCGGGCGCCAGGCGGCCTGTGTGCCCGCCCCTTGCCCGTCTCGGCCTAGCGCAGCCGCACCGGGCGCTAAATGCAGGAACCACGCACCACCATGCCATGCCTCGCCTAATGCGAGCGCATGTTTCCGCGCCTCACCAAGGCTCTGAAAGAAGAAGACCTGGAGAAAAGCCGAAACATGCACAGTGTCGGGGTCTCTAATATCAGTCAGCTGTAATTAATTTACACAGTTACAACGGACTCCCGGACGATTCACGACAACCGAAAATCCTCGAGTCACACATGCGTGACCTTGCCGCACTCTTCGTTCGGAACCGAGCTCATGGAAACGTCGGCATACATTTAGTTCATGGCCGCTTCGCTATCCCCGAGAACACCGTCTTACTCGGAATCAATCACGATATGCCTCGCTGCCGCTGGGGAAAGGCCACCACGATGCAGACCATGGATCTCAGCAACGTGCATGGGCGTATATTCGTTCTCACAGACCGTGGTTTCCACCCACACGAGTATCAAATAGGCCCCGTACCCGATTTGTCTCGAGTTGATGGCACCTTCCTCCCAGAGCTCGCCGATTTTCTGAGCACGAATAACTTGGCAATGCTTGTTGGACTTCAGGTCATCGACATGTATCCCTCACACATGTTGGAGCTCGTCCTCTCTCGGGGCACTATCATGTTGCATGCTTCGAATCTGAATGGATGTGTCCTAACTAGACAGACTGGCTGGAAGTTCGAGGTCGAGAACGGCGAGCCACGTGTATGTCAAGCGAATGAGATGCACGGCCAGACCCGCACAGGGCATGAGGTTATAACAAAGGTGACTCATATCCAAAAACAATTCAGCATCTCAAGAATTCACTTCTAGAGGCAGGAATTCTATCAGTAGTTAAGGACTCAGTACTTTATTGGTTGGCCCCGTTTGCTTACCAATTCGCCAAAGTCTTCCGAGAGCCAAGCCGTGAGGAATGAGGGTTTTCTTCCGAGTTGGTTTGCAGTCCAAGGATTTGTTAGGAATATCTCTGTGACATTTTCGCCCGAGGACAGAGCGTATCTTGCGTCATCTATACCAAGGGCGAAGACATCTCCGTGTTTTCCCGGTTCGGTGTTTGATTTTCCCTCTGTCGACGCTGTTACAACAGCTCTCTGCCATTTTGTATAAAGACGCAACGCACCCCGACTTGGCTCCGTCGTATCGCACAATGCAATCTGATTGTTCTCAGATGCGCCGCCACTTTCAATGTCATCGTATTTCCGTTTGCGCACTTCAAGTCGAAAGGCGGTGTGTGCTGGTCTAGTTAGCCTCGATCTCTTGAGACATCCGTGTTGAATACCTTGAATGGATTTCTCGTATGACCCATCGTCATCGGGATCCGCGAACCTGGCATCGACAGCTTTGTCCACATCGAGGCGGTACAGAAGGCGGGAAAGCCCGCGACGATGGAAGAATTCCGCTCCACGTGTTTGAAGGATCTCAAACTCTGCATCATCCATTTTCACGATTTCTTCAGTCGTATAAGATAACCCCAAAAACTTTAGAGCATTGCAATCCAAGTCGCGCAGTTGTTTATGCCTGCCTCCTCCACGACTCTCCTTTCGAAAGACGAAGCGAATAAAATGCTTCACCTTCGTCGCTTGTTGCTTAGGAAGAGCCTTATCAATTGGTTGCCGTCGTAGCAAGTTTGTAGTGGCCTGTAATGACTTCTGGACGCCGACTTGGACTTTTAACAAGGACAGTTTCTGGAGCACCTCGTCGAGAACGTCATCTGGGCCGTCAATATTCCAGAGTTCTCCCCCCATCGTGTCCAAGTCACGGTTAATCCTCTCTAGCAAGTCGGCAGACATGATGCGACCAAGGTGAGACTAGTCAAGTGAGAGAGTGTTAAGCTCACTGCAAAGGTTCGTGAGATTCGATTGCACCGATGAGGTGTGCAGAAACTGAGTGGGCGAAAATAGATGTCACCGGTGGGGTGGGCAAGGATTTGCCGCGCTGCTGAGGTGGCGTGGGAATTGGGTGAGCGAAAATAGATGCCACTGGCGGAGTGGGCGAGGATTTAGGGAGCTGATGAGGTGGCGGGGGAATTGAGTGAGTGAAAATAGATGTCGGAGGCATGCCTGTTGGTTGCTGCTCCGGCCTGCCTGCAGCAAAGATGCATCATAAGGTCTTTAATGCTGGTAAACCGCATCCTATATTAGAGAGTGTTGATGATCTCAAGATGGCTCTCACTGAAGCAGGCGTTCTCTGATCCACACTCATGTCTGTTCCAGCTTTGTTCCGTACATAGCACCCAATGCTTACTCGATTCCTAAACCATTGGTGCCGGTCATTGAATCGGCTTCTCAATCAAGGTCTTCGAATCTTGTCGCTGGATTGATGAGGAATCCATCCAGAGATAACATGTTGTAGCGTCCACGCTCATCATTACTAATGGGGACGGGGCTCGGTTTATTCGCAAGCCGACTGGTGAACCCACTAGAAAGCAGCAAGCCTGTGATCCTCGCGAGCCTGATGGCCCAGATGCTGTCCTCTGTCAAACCTCCCACTTCCCGTTTGAAGGTGTCCCAAAAAACATGCTGTAAAACGGCGTAATCTTCGTACCGCATCCATCCATCTTTGAGGTGGAGTTTCCCTGTCAGGGCTTGAAGGGAATGAAGGTTTAAGCCGAAGGGGCAGATTCCAGCTTCCGCCCAATCGATGACGCCGACCAAGTGGCAGGATGTCTCCTCGACTATGATATTGCAGGTGGCAAAGTCTCGGTGGAGAAGCACCATGGGTAAGGACAGAATAGCATCCATTGATTCGATACAGTTCTGGATGATGTGATGGAAGCGATCGGGTAGGGCAGAGAGCAAGAGCCGTAGCTCCTTGACGTATGTCTGACCTAGGTGGTCGCGATAGGCCGAGTCGACCAGCTGGGGGGCTTTCCATGAGAGAGCAAAGAAACTGCAGACGCTTAACAAAAGATTTGTGCGGAATTCGAACAGGAGGCTAGCTTACCATGCCACATCTGCTATCAGGTTCTTGCGCCAGGCGAAGTTCTCGTGCGAGTTCTCGGGAAAGCCATGTGCCAAGATAAAGTCCAAGTAAGTGATACCCCATATACGACTCATCAAGTAGATGTAAAGGGGTTCTTTTCCGTCGATTTCGTCCCCTACCTGGCCTTCCCGCGAGACCTTTGGTGCCAGGTCTCCGTAAACCTTTCGCGCCAGTGTGGCAGTCTCGGTCCTGAGGTCCAGAGACTTGAGCCGGAACTGGACAACGTATTCAAGGTTAGGTCCGGCATAGACTGAGTAGCTACAAACGCCCTACACCTCGACAGGGACGACGCTGCCTCTGGCGAGTTCCCTTGCTCGAGCGTCGCATGCCGAGCGAGTAGCTGACGCCTTCGCAAAGAAGCTGGCAATCTCTGCATCAATGGAATATTCTGGATATGCCGTGGTCATCGTGCAATTGATCGCTGGAAGGGTCGGAAGGGATGAAGTCGTGCCTGGCTGCGGGCAGGTTTGGTGCCACTTTGTGGCGGAGGCACCTCCTGAACTTCTAATTTTAGCATCATACCTGAGGCATGAAGACCCATCGGCAATTGATGCACGGCCATTCTAACCGTCGATATAACTAACTGGCTGGGGCAGGCCAGGAACGGGAAGTACATGTAGTAGGTGCCCAGAGAGTACGACTGGTCAGTGAAGATGTCGCCAATGAATGGTGACAGCTTGGCGAGCTGGTCCTCGCCGAACGCCTCTCGTCTGAACCCCACGGAATAGTCGGGCTGGGGACGAGTCCCAGTCAAGGGAAGTGAGTTGTTCCAGCCCTCGTTAACGCTCTCGATAAGGTCTTTGAGGTGCTGAGTGCGGAGTGCAAGTTGTTCCGCCGAAGGAACCATCAAGCGAGAAATATCCCGAATAACCTTGACTTCATTCTTGTCCTCAACATATGCGCAAGCGCTCTCGAAGATATCGCTGGCGAAGAGCGACCCCTTTGGAACATCCTGTGCACCATCGAGGAGGGCCTGGCAGAGGCGCTTGCTCTCATGCACGATACTCAGTGTAGACCTTCCCATGTAACTACCCTTGGACGCAAGGAAGGTTTCATACTGCGAATCTCGGTATGGCGCACCCCTGAGTCGTCATCCATCTGGAAGCAAATTCGCAACTTCACGCGCGAGCCCCTAATCCCCACGGTCGTCAAAGGCTATCAAGGTTCTTTCGTCGAATTAAAGCACCGCTATCAGGCGATGATGGCAATCCGGAGAAGTTGAAGATAGAGAGCTTGGGCGAGCGGAGAGTCGCCGTTGGCTGCAAGTACCACTCCACGCGCGCACATGCACAAGGCGCACATGTTACCTCACACAAGGCTCGCACCACAAGCACAGGTAAAAAACATCATAGAATGCACAGTCATTACGCTAACCCCCCTAACTACCATTTCCCGTCACCCGCAATCAATCGAGTCCTAGAGCATCCTCTAGAGCATCTGCACCAAGCACCAGCAGCCAAGCAAGAACAAGAAAACCATAAAATCTCAAAGTCGTCAGCCCTCGGACAGCAGTCGTCCGCTTGTAGGGTACATTATCCACGCGCCGCCAGCCAATGCCATCCCCTTTGATCCTGTTCCTACAAGGTACATAGTCTGTTGTTTTCCACTGTGCCCCGCCAACTCGGCCACAGTATCAACGCCTGATCCGGCTCGTTTCGTGTCCTAACTTCCCCGAGATCCGTCTTGATCTCGTCAGACCTTTTCCCCCTTGTCGCCCCCTGTGCAGTAAATGCCTGCTTCCACATGCCTCGTGTCGTGAACCTGGGTATATATCCTGGAAGCTCAAGGCAAACAAGTGACGAGCAAAGAAACAAAGAAAAAGACGCATATAGAAAACGCTTCCGTGCCAGAATTATTCGTCTCCGTGTCCCTTTGCCAAGCACGCACACAAGTACAATCAGTGTTCCAAAGGAACCGACGAAAAAAGGCGCAAAAAGAAAAAGGGGAAAAAAAGCGAGTCAACTTTCACAGCGGCTAGATCGCCATGCTGTGGTAGCGGGTATCAAGTTCGAACGGCTTGGAAAAGTCGATGTTCGTGTCCTCCCAATCAGGTATCCTTCCAAACGAGGGGTCCATGAGAACCATCGGATCGAGCGTCTCCCCGTTGGCGTCCTTTCTGGTCAAGTCCCCCAAGTCGGTGTTGTCCAGACCAAGCAACAGGTCCGAATCGAAGTTTTCGTAGTTGCGCCAGTACATCTCAATGTCGAGAGCAGCACCATCCGAAATGTCGCTGTTCGGCTCACTGGCCCCGCTGTCCTTGCTCGATTCGGGCGTGTCTTTAGGGGTCAGCGATCGGTACATGTTGGCTTCGCTGACAATGTTGGGCAGTCCGATCCCCTTCTCCCAGCCCAAGTTGGCGATGAATGCCTGAGGGTCGATGGTGCAGTTCGCCCAAGGGTCGACACGGGCGGGGGCCGCCGTGGCGTCCGCTGGCTTCCCGTCGCCCAGCTTCGAGGCAGCGGCATCAGCCTTGCCGGCAGACTTGGCGTCCTGGGCCTTGCTCGCGGCGCTTCCGGTCCTCTTCATCGCAGCGCCCTGCGACACTGGTGTGCCAGCAACGTTGCCAGGTGTCTGGCCTTGCTTCGACGTCGACGCGCTCATCATGGTCGCGGCTTCGGCAGTCGGCTTCTGCGTCTTCTTGAGGCTGCCGTCTGGTTCCAAGCCTAGCGCCAGCGCCAAGTTCTCCTTGACAAACTTGACGGGATCCTCCTTGGGCTTGACGTGCTCTTCTTCAACGTGGTTCTGGAGGGCTTGCTCGCTTGCGAACCTGACAGGCGACGTGGCACACTCGGGGTCTTTGCAGAGGAAGACCGGCTTCGGTGGCTCGGGGGCCCGACGCATCTCAGGAGAGGCATTCTTGCTCGTCTTGGGCGAGGGAGTGGCACCCTGCGCCGTCTGCCCCGGCTGCTGTCCTGCCAGCTTCTGCTTCTTGCGGGCCGGCGGCAGCTGAAGGTTCATGTCCTTTGGCTTGCCGATGTAGCTGGGGTTGCCGTGAGGCGACGACGCGCCAAAGGGGAACGGCGGTTGCGCTGCTGTCGGTGCCGGTGGTACCTGGTTCGCCTTGGCAGTCGACTTCTGCTGGTTCATCTTATTCAAGGCCTGCGTGTTCTTCTCCAGGTTGGCAGCGTTCAGGGGAATGGGCTGGGCCTGCTGGTTCTGTTGCTGCTGTGTCGCCTGCGCCTGCGCCGGCTGCGGCTGTTGAGCGCCCTGGTTCTGCGATGCTGCTTGAGTTTGCTGTGCCTGGCTCGCGGGCTTCAGCAAACCACTCTTCATCATGCTGGCCGCGAGGTCCTTGGCCATGCTTTCGAGCATGGCACGGGCTTGATCAATCTCCGAGGATCGGATGCTGAATTTGTCCTTCAGCACTTGCATCTGTTCGTTGTCGGAGAACTGGCCCATGATGCGCAATCGCTGCATCCAGAGTTAGCAGCATTCTCGGGCCACAATCCACGCGCGGAACGGTACTCACAGTCCTAAAGAACATCTTGGCCCGCGCATCATCCCGCGTGATTGAATACCACTTGGTGAGGCCACGGCTGACCTTGGACATGTCGCCCGCGATTCGCTGAAGCTTCGCAGCAGTGTCGTTGTGCTCCTGCTGGCTCATGGGGATGTCGGGCATCGACTCCTGGCTGAAGTTTCGCTGTTCCTCCCGGCTGAATTGCTTCAGGCGCTCCAGGGCCTCGTTGCCAGCCTGCTGCTGCTGCTGCTGCATCATACTCGCTACCTGCTGGCCCTGCCCAGCCATTTGCTGCTTCAGTATCTGCTCGTATCTGGCTCGATGCTCGGGATTCAACCCGGCGACCTGCTGCGGCGTCAGAGAGGGAACAGGCTTCGGACCCGCTTGCTGGTTTGGCTGTGAGGCCGGCCGCGATGGGCCGGCACTTGCATTCGCACCCCCAGCAGAATCTGCAGCATCGTCCGCGCTGGGTCGCTTGAGATTCTTGGCGGGTTGCGGTCGACTGTTGCGCGCCTGGTCATTGGCTTGGCCCTGATGTTTCTGGCCAGCAGCCTGCATCGCTGCCGTTTGGCCAGCGGCATTGGGCGCGGTCGATGCCGGCGGCTGGGGTGTACGGTTCTGCTGCTGCTGCTGCGTCGGCTGCATCGGGATCGAGCCTTGGGGAGCACCAGGCGCCTGACTCTGCCCGCCCTGCTGAGCTTGAGCTTGGGCCTGTGCCTGTGCCTGCGCCTGCGCCTGCGCCTGCGCCTGCGCCTGTGCCTGCGCCTGCGCCTGCGCTTGTGCCTGCGCCTGCGCCTGTGCCTGTGCCTGTGCCTGTGCCTGTGCCTGAGCCTGGTGCGCTTGAGCCTGAGCCTGAGCTTGAGCCTGCGCCTGCTGTGCCCTCAGTTGCTGCTGCTGCTGTTGCTGCGTTGCCCAATTTTGCCGCTTCATACTCAGCACCATAGCACGCAGCTGCTCGTCGGGCATGTTGGCCAGGCTTGGCCTCTGGTTGCGGATATTCATCATCTCCTGGGGCGATACCTGGAGCACTTGGGGAGGGATGTTGCCGGCAGGCCGCTGCATGGCAAGCTGCTGTTGTTGCTGCTGCTGCTGCGGATTGGGCATCTGGCCGGGCATTGAGGCTGCTGGGTTCATGCCTGGATTCTGGCCTGCCTGTTGCTGCATTGTCGCGCGCCTCTGCATCAGAATCTGGAACTGCTTCTGCTGAAGCGCACCCAGCTGGCCTCGGATGGTCGGTGGTAGGCTGTTGTTCTGGCCCAGCCACATCTTCAAGTCCCTCCACTTCTTGACTTCGACGGGCAGTTGGCCAATCTGGGCATGGACTTGTGGTGGCAGGTCCATCTGATCCATCATCATTTGAGCCTGCGTGTTCTGAATTGGCATCCGGGGCATTTGCATGTGCTGTTGCTGGTTGCCGGCTCCAGGGCCGTTTGGCTGCGGCTGCGGCTGCTGCATCCCCTGAGGGCCCTGACCACCGCCCATGTTCATGTTCATCTGGGCGCCAAACGGGCCCTGCGTGCGGACCTGCTGGTTCATCTGGCCTGCCGCATTCATGGCCATCTGGTCCTGTCGCTGGCTCTGCCATCGCCTCATGACTTCGTTGACCTTGTCGGGAGACAGGCCACTCAGTGCCTGTCTCTGCTCGGGGGTCATGTTGGCGAGCATGTTGTTGTAGGCCGGGTTATTCGGTCGCTGGATGCCCTGGTTGAAGCGCTGGTCTCCAAACTGCATGCCGCCTTGTCCCATGCCTTGGCCGCCGCCCATGGCATTCATACCGCTGGGCGGGCGCGACACCGGCGTATTCAGCGTGTTCATGGCCGGGCTCTGCGACGGGGGGATGCCGCCGCCCATTGCATTTTGACCCTGCTGCATCTGCTTCATCTGAAGCTGTGCCTGGGACTGTTGGGCCTGGTTCAGCTTCATCTGCTGGAGGTTGGCGCCCTGCTGCGGCTGCATTTGTTGTTGCTGCGGCTGCTGTTGAGGCTGGCGAGGCGTCTGGTTCGGTCCCTGTTGGCCAACCATGTTCTGGTTTCCAGGCTGCGGCGTGGCATTCCGGGTGCCCGCACTGCTAGCGGGCACAACCATCTGGCCAGCCTGCTGAGCCATGAGCCCTGTCATCTGCTGGTCTTTGATGCTCTCCATGTTCGGCGTGAACTGCGCAAAGTCGGTCGGCTGTCCCGCGTTCATCATGTTCTGCCGTTGCTGTGGGAGGGACTGCTGGCTGTGTTGCTGTTGCATCATGGCAGCTTGGCCGGCGTTTTGGTTCTGGGGCCCTCCTTGTTGCTGCAAGCGCCCATTCGTGCTGTTCTTAAGCATCTGAAGGGCCTGCGTCTGGAAGACCCACATCAGGAGGTCCTTGCCCTGGGCTTGGAATTCGGCAATCTGTTGCGGCGGTAGCTTCTGATGCAGAAGCGAACGCATATTAGACTTCTGTCCTTCCGGGGTCTGCGCCATCAACTTCGCGGCTAGGTCCATGACCTTAGCCTTATCGGCCTGGGCCATTCTCGACACATCGTTGGCGGTATGCTGGGGTTGTCGGTTTGGGCCACCGGGCATTCCCATGGCTTGCTGGTTCGGGCCTATGGCGCCGCGGCCAGCCTGCATCCCCATGCCCATTCCCACCGGCTGCTGTTGCGGCTGCGGCTGCGGCTGCAGCTGCTGTGGTTGCTGGGGGATCTGAGAGGCCTGCATCTGGTGCTGGAGATGCTGGAAACCTTGCTGCGGAGCCTGACCCATGCCTCGGCCCATCTGGGCCTGCATGTTCATCATGGCTTGAGCCTGGGCCTGGGCTGCCTGAGCCTGCGCGTTGACGGCGCTTTGAAGGTTTGGCTCGTTGGCCTGTCGCTTCTTGAAATATTCAACAGTCTTGTTGGCCATGGACTGGTCGTAGGCTTCCTGTCACAGAGGTTAGGTGGGCACGTCAGACGAGGGCAGGAGTGGTAGGAGGGTTGAATGGCCAGATGGTCGTACCTTGCTAATAGACTTGTGGTACACCTCGCGCTCAAAATTGCAGCCAAATTCGGCGGCCCTTAAGTGGTCAAGGCCGTTGTTGGCCAGGGTAACGTTGGAAATGCTAAAACTCACCAGTCAGCAAAAAGGCCTTGGCTGCGAGGCAATGGCGAGTGGGGGCAGGAAGGCAAACAGAAGGCGAGGCATCGGTTGTACGTACAGATCCATGGTCTTGCCCATACGGTCGTTGAGGCTAACATTCGACTGCCATGTCAGGCCATTCGGTGGTTGTGAGTTCTGAAGGAGGTGGTGGTAGACAAATTGTTGCAGCTGAGGCGTGTTGCTGGGCTTCCGCATCTGCTGGGGCATCATCTGGCCAACCCCAGCCATGTGCTGCATGTTGGCGGCCATGGCCGCGCGAGTCCGGTACGGACGCTTCCCCGACTAGTTGTGTGTACCGTAGACCGATGCGTCAAGCAGCTGTAGTCTCCACTGGGGAAGAGGATATTATCGAGAGGTGCCTGCACCAACGCAGAAGAGGGATGACAGCGTGCGTGTTGGCGATGGGAAACCCCAGTGAGCCTTTCGCAGTGTCTGGTGCGGGCGATTCGTGGCTTTTCGCAGCGGGTGCGCAAGGTCGAATGGTGCCTGATGAATGCACGCCAAAACAATGTATTGTCGAAGGGTATTCAACGACGGACCTCGGAATCGAGTCGCCGGCAATAGAGGCCCGTATCGGGATATCGACGGCATGCGATAAAAGGCGAATCACGGCAAAAGTGGTCGCGAGGCTTGCAGGCGGACACGAGGGCCAACGTCGAGGGCGGTTGTTGTGGTTTGCGTCGTGGTCCCCGTTGGGTAGCGGAATGTCGTGGAGACGGGCCTCAAGCTGGGCCTAGGCGGTGGCCGGAGTGTTCGAGTCGGTCGGCGAGAGACGAGTGGGAAAGAAACGGCAGGGACGCGAGAGTGAGGAGACGGGGTGCACTGAGGAGAGCGAGTGCGTCCTGACAGCGCAAGATTCGGAGGCGGCGAGAGGGTGTTTGTCGTTGAGCGGATGGTGGTGAGGGAAGATGAGGCAGAGAAGTGCGGGCGCAAAAGGCGAGGAGGGAATGGGCGTGAGGTGACCTAGGCGAGGTGGTGGGTGGTGGGTGCAGGCAGAGGCGGGACGGGCTCTGCTGGTGCTGCGTGCTAGTGCTGGTACTTGCAGTCCCCTGCCTGGTGCAGCCCAGGGCCTGGTACCGGTTCTGTTCTGTCAGGTTGGGTGTTGGTGTTGGTGCGACTGGCTGTCTTCTGGGTGGTGGAGGGGCGTGTGGTAGTCGTACAGCGGCCCCAGAGCCTAATTCTGCGCCTCCGTTTGGCGTTGGCTGAAACGATGTCAGAGCAGCAGCAGCAGGCGTCGTGAATGCCAGGGCCAGTGTGCCTGAGGGCATGAAGAAGCGCCAGACTCTAGAGGAAAGGCATAACAGCAGCACGGTGGCGAGAAGAGACGGAATTCCACAGAGGGCTAGGTACCTTAAGGTACCTACCTACGAGTACCTACGATGGACAAACACGCCCGTGGTGAACCTTGGGGGGCCTTTGTACCTGCGGGGCAGGGACAGCACGAGATGCAGACGACCACACGCGCCGTCACGCCAGCAGCAAACCTTCCATAGGTACACCTAGTCCGTACCTAGGTAGGTACCTAGGTAGGCAGGTAGCGCAACCCTAGCAGTCGGCCGAAGGAGTTTACCTACACGGCAGATGCGCGCACAGCTCCGGCTGCGAAATGTCGAGTACGAGTACTCCGTACGCACGCACTGCATATCAACCATCAAGACGGCCGAGAGGCGAGGTGAGGAACTGAGAGACGCCAGACAGGGACGGGGATGGGACGGCGGGTGGATCAGCCGACAGGGGTTCCTTGGGTTGCTTGGGTCCCTTTGGGCGCGTGGATCAGGTTTGCGTTTCGAGCCCGCAGCCTCCACAGCGCCATGTACCGCGCCGGGGCTCCCTAACGACTCATCGCCAATTCTCCCAGGCGGCACGTTAGCAGGAACTGCTGCAATACCACGGCAGTCGAGCATCGGTGACCGGGGTGGCGCTCGATTTCAGCCTGCCACCCCAGCAGCGCCCCCGTGATGCAGCTGGACCGCGTCCTTCCATGGTCAAGTCCCGTCCTCGGCAGCGCAGCATCGTCGCCAACAACACGCACTGGCGGCAGCAAAGAGTTGACGATTGAACGCAGTTCGATCCCCGCTGCTGCATACCTAGATACTCGCATTGGAGTGTGGATTGGCGGCTCCATGGTTCGTTCATCGGCCACGCCGCGACAACCACCGTGCGGTCATGCATCATCATGGTTCTCTCCCAATCTTCACCTGTCCTCCTCGTCCCACTAACAACTTCTCCTACGTAACGGGACAGGCTTCTTGTTCCAGCACATCCATTCGCTGCTTTGGGACGTGTGCCGTCGCCACCATGCAGCTCCGCTCTCCTCTGTGTGCAGCCACAGCGACGTTTCCTCCTAGACGAGGCTCCTGCTGGCCAAGATAATGGGAGCGAACAGAAGATGAGCCCTCTCCACTGGCTGCCCTCCCTTGCCAGTCGGCCGATCTAGGATGACCCTTGTCTAGGTAGCGCGACACACCTGGGCGCCACAGGCCCACAGCCCACCGAGGCCCTCCCCTCACCCTCGGGACCCCTTGAGGGAGGCACCCGAACCTCGAGCCCATTAAGCACCGAGAGCCAAAGGACCCAAACCGCCCAGGGACGGCCAGGATGAGAGAGCTTCGACTGACGACGGCTGTGCATGGACATGAATTCATCGACGGCTTGCCGAGTACAATCAACCTGCCGTAGAGCCGCACTCGTCTACTTTGTACAATCCCACGCCCCAAGTGCCTACCAGATGCAGACGCAGTCACTTGTAGCTGTCAGTGCCGTGCGCCACGAAGCCCTGGATCCAAGGCCATCTCGCTCCGCATTAGCTTCGGATGCCAGCCCGCTGGGAGAAGAACAAACAGCCAGGGCCCGCTTGAGGTGGGCAGTTGCCAGCTGAGGCAGCACATGTGTTGGACAGGCCAAGTATTGTACGAGCAGAGCCAGGTACTTGTATGTGCAGACAACCGCCAATCCGTTATGGGCAACCGTCAGGACATCTCTCCTGGAACTGTCACAACCTAATACCTACTACTTAGCTAGGTAGCCGCCGAGGTATCCAGCTGCGGTCTGGATCCGTCATGATGAGGAGTCGGCGCGGGGTACTTGGTACGAAGTACGGATACTCGGTGTGCGAGGAGGAGCTACCGACGGGCGCAGCATCAGCCCAGACTGACGTGAGGCAACTGGCGTGGCACTTCAGCACCTGACCCAAGTGTCCGTGACTTGGACGACTGCTCCTCGTGCTCTCGGGTCCGTCGTGCAACTGACGATTGTCCTCGTCTCCGAATCATTGAGCATCATGTGCAAGTCAAAGGCATCGTCGCGGTCACGCTCAAGAGCCCAGCTCCAATGTCGGACATCCTCCGCCACGCGCACCAGTGAGTCGGGCGTCCTCACCACGCCCTCGCCTTGTCGACAGGGCGTCGACGTCCTCCCACGGTGCGCAGATTCGCATCGTGGCGCAACTTGCCCATCTCGGTCCTCGGAGACGCTAAGGTGGGTCTCGTCTGTCTCCAGTTGCGCGACGGGGTTCCCTGGTTTGGGAGCTGTGGCTTGTCTCCTGTCGAATCTCTCTGCGTGTTGCCGACTTCTCACCAACCCCCGGCCGAGAGCTGGCATGTACTCGTACGAATATCCGCCTGGCTACTGTGATGGTGGTGGACAAGATTCCCATGCTCAAATTCAAGTCGAGACTGCAGCCAAGCGACTGCTTGTCAAAATTTCCCGCGCATGGCCGCCGACAGGGTCAATTTACACCAGACTGGGTCGCGACCACATCCTGGCATGTGTGCCATGGCCCATGGTCGATGCGATACGAGTACTCGTACCGGGGACACTGCGAGCCCTGCTCGGGCCCCGGTTCATTGCGAGCGGAAGCGAGGTGTCAACGGGTTCCAATCAACGCGGAAGCGCTCGTCTGTCGCTTGGCGGTTATATCTTGAGGCAGTCAACTCCGTGCATGTCGCTGCGGACATTAACTCGAACAGCAGGTCAATCCTGCAACGGCCCAAGCGAGCGAGACCCGTGCAGGGAGCAGACGTGGTCGGCCGCCACGCCGGACCGGACCCTGCTCGACTCGGCCTGGCCTTGGACTCTTCCAGGCAAGGCTCCAACCCCCCCGCCAGGATCGACAGGGCCCCTGGTGCAACGATGGACGACAGCCGCCCAGTGCGCTCCTCAACTGCAAGTTCTGCACCTCGTCGACGGCCCCAGTGTTGCAATAGCTGTGCTGGTATGTGCATGTCCCTTCGCCCTGCTCACGGTAAGATACAAGGCACCTCATGGCATAGCCGTCTTCAAGTGAGCTGCCTCTAACGACGACTCCTGCCATCTCAGTCGCAGCCGAGATGCTGTGCTTGAGCCAGGCGAAGCGAATGTCACGGATGACTTGACGAACCATTACCGATGACTGCTGCACTGTCGATGGGCTGGATCAGCAGGGCGAGGAGACGGCGATTGAAGGTCCTACCCGGACTTGTCGTGGTCGTACTCGTAGAGGCGATTCGAGGGCGACATCCCACCTTTGGCCTGGGCTGTCCTGATGGTGCGGAGCGGGGCGAGATGCCAGAAACGGGTCAGACGAAAACATTCATTTGCTTCCTCTCCCCTGTTGCCAACTGCTCTCCCTCTCGGCTGGCCCCCAGCACCACGCGCCGCATCTGGCCTCTTGTTTGGCTTGGTTTGGTCGTACTATTATATCCCATACGTTCGAGCGGCAGGCCTGACAGTGCGGCATCCGACGCCCAAATATTCGGGGCAGCTTGACGCCATACATGGCATGACGGCCGTCCGATCGCGCCATCTCGATCTGGGCCCGGGCAGCTAACCTGATACATTCAGCTACTGCCGCCCAAAAACTCTAGTGGCCGCATGCGAGTTGTTTGTACTTGGTAAACCAGCCCACGCTGCGTGCCTTGCATCGACATCACGCATCAACATGTCGCCAAGCCACGAGCGGCATCGAGTGGGCTCACTGCGAGGTCTCCGTCGCAGCTCGGGCACGCCTCCCCCGCGCATCCAAGGCTGGACGTCAGCAGAACAGTGGGCACTGTCCGGACGAAGCTGTCCTGCTCGTCTCATTGCATGCGCGGCGGGAGCCGAGCTTCGACGGCACCACTATTAATACCTCGTACCCCGGTAGGTGGACAGAGACAGCGAGATGGTCGGAGGATTCCTGGCCTGGCATTGATTCTTGTGCATCTCTGAATGCGCGCGTGGCTCCGTGGCTCTTGTGAGCCGATGGCCGTGGGACATGGCCAGGGAACATCTCGAAGTTGCCCAGGTAAGAACAGGAAAAAGCTGCGGCAGCAGTGCTGACGAAACCCATCTTGAGTTTTGAGCTACAGACGAGTTTGTTGAGACGCTCCTCGTCAGCTCGCGCCCACCATCTTGCCCATTCGCCCTCCACCCATGCCATGGCACAGTCAGTCGCACAGCAGAACTGCGTGACCCCTGCCCACCCGACTTGTGAGACATGGACTCTCAGCAGCCCAGCAGGCTCCTCTTTCTTCACTCTGCAGGTACCAGAGTCATGTCCGCCCTCTCTCGCTCTCTTTGCGCTCCTCCCTTCTCCTGTTCCCAGCGAGTGCCAAGCGCAAAGGGAAGCCGCATCGAACGAGCCAACAAGTGCGCTCTGGGCTGGCGCAACAGGCCGTGCGCGGGGGCGTCAATAGGATGCTTCTGCTTTTTGCTTGACGCGAATCGGCCTTTGCCTCCTGCCGTCTTTTGCATCCGCGGCGGCGATATTCAGGGGAGTCTTCTGTTGTTGAGCTACCACGTGCGCACAACCAACCTGTTAAAGTGACACGGCAAACACATTATCGTGGCGCATGTCCCGATACCTACCCTATACGAGCACACACCCGTTGCGACGTTAGCAACGCGTTTCTGAGTAGGTTATTCTACTCAGGTTGCTATAGTGGAGTCTGCTTGGTACAGTACTCGTACTCGTATGCAAAGTTGGCGCACTAGGCAACTTAGTTGCCTCCCACATGGCCAGCCCAGCCTCTCGGCGCCGGCCAACAAACAGGGCGCATGCTGCCATGGAAGCCGGTGTGCGCACCCCGTCCATCCACCCCGTCGCCGTTGCAACCCTCGCTCGCCCCAGCTGCGGGAGAAGCTGACACGCGAGGCGGCCAATGAAACGGCGGGGGATGCACTGCCCAGGCACCGGAACAGTCACCCAAGAGGCAGGGCAGAACGGGGCGCGCCGTCGCCGGTTGGGGGCCGAAGGGCGAGTGTACGACGGGGCGGCTTACAAACATGGATGCTTGAGCCTCACCGAGGGTTGTTGCTTGCGACGAAAATAAAAATCCGCGTCTCAATGTGGTGGAGAGACGGGGTGGATGGGGAAGTGTGTGTTGCGGGAGGCTCTCGCCGGCAGAACGACTTCTTCTGCTGGACTCGACGAGCGGGACGACCAACTCGATGCCACCAACGCCGGGCCCTGTCGCAACTAATACCGAACAACACGAATTCCGTCTCGAGAAGAAAACTGACCAATGAAGTAGCCTCGGTGAGCAGGCAGCTCCGAGCAGCGTGGTTGTAGGGCGCGGGGCTCGCTCATCAAGGTGGTGGAGAGCACTGTTGGCTCCGACAGCTAATGGCGAGCAACCGTATTGATTGACGCTGCCGAGCCTCGCCGTCTGTATACGGAGACTGTGAACCTTTAACCCAGTGCGGCTTTACCATGGACAAGATTCAAGGAGGAGTAGAGAGAATAGAACCGGACATAGACCACCAAATCGAGATGTGCTCATGATAAACTGGCTGGTGGACGAAATACATGACCAAATCCTCACCACCTCAATGCTCAATATCTCCACGCTGCTGCGGCATAGGAGGAGGTTGAGGAGGCTGGAGAACAATCGTGCCACCGCCCTCACCCTGCTTCCCCACGACCTGAACCGCCAGCCTGGGCAAGTCATCATCCGCCCCCCTACCCCCCTGCCTATCATCGTCAGGGCACCTCTCCCTCTCCAGCTTCATGTCCATAAGCATGCTCAGCTCCGGGCAGTACTCGAAGATGCTCTTGCGCATCTCGGGGTTCTTCCAAACGTCGTGGTTGAGGTTGCTGCCGCCGCC
The DNA here is from genome assembly GCA_002916505.1 of Tolypocladium paradoxum. Lineage (NCBI taxonomy): Eukaryota > Fungi > Ascomycota > Sordariomycetes > Hypocreales > Ophiocordycipitaceae > Tolypocladium > Tolypocladium paradoxum. Next base: position 16,987 of record PKSG01000022.1, read on the forward strand.
GTGGATGTGGTACCCCATCGGCTTCTCCATGAACACGTTCTCGACGGCGAGCGCGCCCTGGAACTTGGACGTGACTTTCTCGCCCGGCATCACGGAGAGGCGCTTGCCGAACCACTCGTCCTCGGGCTCCGAGTTGTTGTGCCGCTCTTGGAAGCCGAGAACTCTTCGGATGGCCGACACTCGTCGTAGAGACAGCCCGCCTGTGCCCGAGAATTGGTCATATTCGCCCCTAAATTGGGAGTCAGTCAAACTCGGGGTCTCTTGTAAGATTGTCTACATACCATGGAGCGCCTGCCCAGCTCCAGTCGAGCCACTCGTCCAGACTCTTGGGCGAGTTTGCGCACAGAATGCTGTCATGCTCAAACTTCAAGATCCACTCCACGCCGGGCAGAAACTCATCGTAGACGCGAAGGTCCGTCAGGAGCCGGAAGATGTCCTCCTGCCGCTCAATCGACCAGGGGCTGGGGAGCTTCCGCACGTCCATCCTGCCCATGGCCTGCTGGTGCTTGATGGCGGGCGCCCTGCCCACGCTGTACACGCTCCACTGCGAGCCGATGAACAGGAAGCGCCAGTCCGGGGGCACCACGGCGGCCATGTGCGTGATCAGGGGCACGAGGTGCGGCATCGGGCGTGGCTCGATGAGGAGGGCGAGCTTGGAGGCGTTGTGCTGCGCGCGCGCGTCGTCGGCTGGGCGCCAGTCGAAGCCGATGTTGGGCATCTTCCGCCGAGCCTCTTGCAGGCGGGATGAGACTCCCGCTTGGACGATGGGCCTGTACTGCGGTGCCAGGTGCGCCAGCCACCAGCTTGGTGCTCCGGTCAGTACCTTATGTGACGCTGGGGAGATGGAGCACTAGTACTACCGTGATTTGTACGTACGTCAAGGCCAGGGAGGCGAGCACCAGGAGGCGGGTTTTGGTGGCCGCCAGGATACTGGTCGAGCTTAACACGGCCATGGTTTCTTCTTTTTCTGGTTGGGGAATGAAGAAAAGGTGGCGATTAGGAGGTGGGAAGAGGCGGGTAGAGGCCAACCAGGGCGGCGGTGAGGTGGTGATAGTCATGAGGCAGGTGCAGCAACGCAAGTGCAGACAAACCCTATTTATCCAAGACGGGTAGCTGCCGACCAGTTCGTCTCCAACTCGATGACCATCTCGACGGCTCAACACGCTACCATCTGCGAATCGTGATATGGTCGACGCTGCAGCAAGATGCTCGTGTCGACGCCATGGCGCACTCAGATCTCTCGACCCTGTCGCCTCCTCACCATCCTCATATGCGCAATGTCGTGCCCATGTCCCTCTCAGATTGTCTCTTGAGTGCAACATCTAACCTGGTTGCAGGACAACGGCACTCTTCTTCACCACATATCTCCCCCTGCCGCACCTGGCGCTGCAGTACGCGCCCCATCGCGCCCCCTTCAACGCCTCCAAACTCGCCCTCCTCGTCGAAAGCCGCCCGCTGCCAATCCTCGCCCCCCTCACGCTACACTTCATGTCCGTCCTGCCCCCCGACTGGCGCGTCCTCTTCCTCGGCTCGCCGCCCTCCCTCGCCGCCATCAACGCCTCCGCCGCCATCCGCATCCACGCCCGCGCCGGGAAGCTCGCCCTGCGCCCGATACCCGCCGACATGAGCACCGATGGCCCAGAGATGATCAGCCGCTTCCTCACGGCGCCGTGGCTGTACGGGCCCGCCGTCGCGCCGGCCGAGTGGCTGCTCGTCTTCCAGGCGGACTCGATGCTCTGCGCGAATAGCAGGCTCGACGTGGATGCCTTCCTGGGCTATGACTGGGTCGGGGCGCCTTGGGATCCAGAGGGCGACTGGGGAGGCAACGGCGGGCTGTCGCTGCGGCGCGTGAGTCGGATAGTCGACATCCTGCGGATCCAGGAGCGCGCCAACGACACCGAGCCGGAAGACGTCTGGCTCACCGAACGCCTCGGCCACTATCCCGGCGGCACGGCGGCCAACGGCTCCGTCTCCCTGACCTTCTCGGGCGAGATGCACAGCGGCGTGCCCGAGCGCGTCGTCGACCTAGCCATGCGCAACGGCACCATCTACAACGACGGCACGTACGTCAAGGGCATGGACGACTGGCGAGACGGCTTCTACGAGCCCATGGGGTACCACACGGGGGGCAGCGGTGTATGGCTGCACGGCCCCATCTGGGGCCTGCCGGAGATGAGACGACACATATACAGCTACTGTCCCGAGGTGAAGATGACGCTGGCCATGGATGTGGCGCGATATGTGCCCGGCACCTGCAACATCCGTTGGGGTTGACGAGGCCAGAGAGGATGGCTATGGCGAATGTGTGGCAGCAGGTATCTGACGAGCATCAACTCTGCATGATGCTTTGGTTGCTTTTATCTAGCCAGCTCCGAGGAGGGATAAAGATAGAGGCGTTGTTGCTCGGTCCATGCCATGTACGACAGGTCTTCTCCCCCGGGCGAGCTGCAACTCAACTATAACATTAGAAATACATTTTACATGTAACTCCCTCGGCCTTGGTACCTTGGTGTACACGTCCGGGAGACGGCCCCTTCCTCATCACCACGCAGTCTGTACACCTCTCCAAGCCACAGGCACCGCCATCCTGAGCCAACTCCGTCCATCCCGAGCAAAGCCTTGCGTATATGCGTATAAGTGTGCCGTGGCCGAGTATCTCATTACGAAAAAGAAAACGAAAAAAGGGGCGCCCTTTGTCGGCCGTCGTACTAGCCCGCCATGGCGTCGCCAATGGCGCCGGCAATCTGCCCAAAGAGGACGCCCTTGAAGACGCTCTCGCCCATGCCCTGCGTCCAGGCGCCCGCCTCGCGCAGCCGCTCGCGCCAGATGTGCTTCTCCTCGGCGCCGAGCTGGTCCCACGTCCTGGCCGGGCCGTGGACGTCCGAGTCGTGCACGTCGGCGGTGAGCATCTGGGCCGGCTGCCCGGCGTCGGCCGTGGGGGGATGCTCGGCCTCCAGGAGGACCATGGTCTCGCCTGCGGCGGGGGCCTTGCCGCCGGCCAGTTTGGAGATGATGTGCTTCTCGAAGAAGACGGGGGGCTGGTAGTCTGGCGAGCGCATCGTGCCGTGCCACGAGGGGAGGAACCTCTGGGCAAAGATGATGGGCTCGCTCTTGCCGTACATTTCCATGACGGCCTGTCCGACGATGGCCATGATGAGCACCATGAGCGCCAGCACGAAGAGGAGCGGCCGAGCCGACGGTGCACGGGACCGCATGGCAACGACATATCGCGCCGGCCGGGGCGGGCCCTTCCTGTTGCGGGCCTCTTTGTCGACGTACTTGTTGAGGGGTATGCTGTGCACTGCGACGGTCTTCTGGAGGGATATGCTGGCGAGCTTGACGAACTGCGCGCGGATGTGCGTCTTGGGCGTGACGAATCTGGAGAAGGCGACTCCGGTGATGTTGTCTTCGCCGTGGACGTCGCGGAGGGTGTACAAGGGGTGCAGGTCGACGAGGAGGTTCAGCACCGTCGAGGGCTTGTGCTCGAGGGTGTAGAGCGAGATGGATGCGTCGGTGCCGGCGACGGCGATGAGGAACTGTGTGTTTCCCGCGGACGCCCAGGGCGTCGACGGGGGCGACAGGTTCGCGACGGCCAGCGCCGTGGCCGAAATCTTGCCGGGTATGCGCGTCGTGACGGCGACCCTGGCCTTTTCGTGGCCGGGAGGGGGCAGTCTGAAGCCCTGGATGAGCACGCCGCTCCGCTTGGGCAGGTTGGAGACGGCGAGGATGAACTCTGGCGACAGGTAGCGGATGGAGCGGAACTGGGGCCGCTCGCCGTGGTCGTCGGGCATGGTGAAGACGAGCTCGGGCTCGCTGTTGTCCTTGGCGATGCGGACCAGGTGCAGCTCGTACTTGTAGCAAAACGCCAGCTGGTGCTCGCCGTCGGCCGTCTGCATGACGTCCAGGTCCTCGGCCTCGCGCGGCAGCTCCATGACGCCCCTCAGCCGGGGCCGGGGCGCGGCGGCGTCGAAGACGGCGATCTGGGGGTCCTTGCCCATGGCCGTGGCCGCGGCGCCGACGGAGCCCGACACGCGGAGCAGGCGCTGGTACGTGTCGGCGTCCGGGTTGGCGAAGAGGGCGGCGCGCGACAGCTCGGCGACCCTGGCCTCGGGGGTCCTGACGCCGGCCGAGGCGCGCGACTTGGACTGCTCGACGGCGAGGGTGCGCAGGTGGTGGTTGGTGCCCTTGGCCACGTCGGCGGGGCCCGAGTTGACGCCGGCGTAGAGGTGCGTCGTCTTGCCGCGGCGGGCGCCGACGGCGAGGGACATGACGCTGTCCTCGTCGCGGGAGAGCTCGATGTCGCCGGCCACGCGCAGCTCCTCCTTGGAGGCCGTCTCCAGGACCGTCTGCGCTCTGCGGTTAGCGTCGATGCATGCATGGCGAGCACGGGGACGACGGGAAGACGCACAATCTTGTTTCCGACGCCCGACCGGCCGGCGCCGCCTCCGCCGCCGACGACGAGGCGGTTCGCATCCTCTGGGTCAAAGTCGAGGGCGTAGAGCGGGTAGTCGAGCTCGATGCTCGCGCGGGGAAACGGCGGAGCCATGCTGGCGTGCGACGACGGAGCGGGATCAGATGCAGGCTGCGGCGAGGGCTCGAGCGGTAGCCTTTCGCGGGCGTGGCTAATGGCCTTCTGTCGAGTGGTGATGACTGATGATGCTGTCGCGAGAAGGGAGGTGAGGCGAGACAGCCGAGGCCAGATGTTCTATATAATTAGTACTTATTACCTTAGATAATAAATACTAAATAGGTA
>PKSG01000706.1:0-16487 GCA_002916505.1 Tolypocladium paradoxum
GCTCCGCGAACTCGGACGGGCTGAGCGCGTGCGCCGCGCACGTGGCGGCCACGGCGGCGGCCGAGGAGCCCGCGTGCGTCGTGGGCGGGGCGGCCATGATGTTGGGTGCTTGGGCGTGAAGCCGAGTATGGGTGAGCGATTGCAAGGAGTGAAGCCGAGTATGGGTGCGCGAGTGCGAGTCGGTGACAAGACGAGTGTGTGGTCGGTGCGAGGGAGCTGCGAACCCAAATCCGCATGTCGTTGCATCTCCACCGGAGCGCCGTGCGGGGACGCCACCGGCGAGCTCCGGCCACGCGGGGCATCCCGTCCCTGCGGCCGGACGTCGTACCCGAGTTGCACATGCGTACGAAGTGAGCCACCTCGAAGTTGAACATGTCGACATGGATTCACTCGTCATTCATTCAGTGGCCCTCCAAGTCCCAGGAGATGATCCTCTCCCTGCCACGTACTCGCCATTACAGCACTCCCACATGGTATCTTCAAATCCGGCATCGTCCAACCTCGTCCCGCCTCCGTCCATGACCACCTCCCATGACATGCGTACTTGAAACTAACCAGCGTCCCGAACCCTCGTGTTTTCCCCTCCCCTCCTCTTCCGCCACCAGAGACGAGCGAAAGAAGAAGCAGCCAACCCGACCTGCCGCCGCCACCAGCATTGACAACACCCCCGAATGCCAGCCGTTCGAGGAGCGTGTGTGTACACGTGTTGCGTGTCGGTAATGCTTGTTTGTGCCCAGTGAAAATGCCTGCTGTCTAGTAGAATCCGTCCGGGCCCGCGCTGCCCCTACTCGAGCTCGTCAATGTCGGCGTCAACTGAGTGGATGCGCTGCCCTCGCTTGGGGTCATGGGGTCCACCACTTGGTTCCGGATAGCCAAGATCCACTCGTGCTGCAGCAGCTCGACGGCAGACGGCCGCTCCTTGGGGTCCCGAAGGAAGCACTTCTTCAAAAAGTCGATGCCGTCGGGGCTGATCTGATCCGAGGTTGGCAGCGGAGGGGGGTTCCCCTGCGCAATGTTGTACATTATCGCCCACTCGTTGTCCAGGTTGGCCCACGGCCGCCTCCCCGTCGCCATCTCAAGGATGACACACCCGAGGGACCAGATATCAACAGACCCGGCTCGTCCGGGGTTCTCCCCCTTGATCACCTCTGGCGACATGTACATGGGCGTTCCCGTCATGGACTTGTTGGGCTTCGTCGCATGCAGGTCCGCCGCCAGCGTCCGGCCTTGACGGGCGATGACCTTGGCGGCGCCAAAGTCAACGTACTTGATGATGCCGTTGTGGTTGAGGAGGATGTCTAGGTTCCGTCAGCATAGGCCGTTTCTCAAGCGCCGTACGAGGCGACGGATGGAAGCAGCGACAGTCAACTCACTTTCGGGCTTGATGTCGCGATGGGCGATGCCCCTCTCGTGCAGGTACACCAGGCCTTCGAGCAACTGCAGGGCGTAAAAGATGATGACTTGCTCGTCCTCGATCCTGCCGTGTTCGAGCAGGCTCGCCAGCGACCCGCCAGAGCAAAACTCCATGAAGATGTAGACGCGGTCTCTGTGCACTTCGATGCCGTGGTACGACACGATGTTGGGGTGGTCCAGCACCTCCAGGACACCCATTTCCTCTCCAATCTTTTCTGCAATCTGCGGGATTAGGTTCGGGTCCTGCAGCCGGATCTCCTTGACCGCCATCAGCTGGCCGATGTCGAGGTTCATGGCCGCATATACGTTGCCAAAGGTGCCGCCGCCGACAAAGTGGCCCTGCTGCCAGCGCATCGTCACGTTGGTCGCCGAAGACGAGAGGTATGCGAGCGACCGGTCCGCTTCGTTGTTGGTCTCGAGAACGCGGCCCAGTGCACGCCGCTCCGCCTCCCTCTCCCGGCGGTACTCGTCCACCTTGTCGAGCCGGCCCACGCGCTGCTCCGTGATGCACCGCGATGCTTCGTCGTCGTCCAACATCCTGTTCTTGTCCAGCTTCCTGAACTGGCCCACCAGCTGCTCAATCTTTTCCTTCTCCGCCTGGGCTGCCAGGTTCGATCTCGCGCCCATGATGTCAAAGTGCGAGATGAGCAGCGACATGCATCCTCCGACCTTTGTCCGCAGCTTTTCGTACTCGTCCTCGCCGAGGGCCAGTATGTGTCTTCCCCGTGTCATCCCCATGGCAAACTCGAGGGCAAGCACCGCCCAGCGAAACGACTTCCGGTCCGAGGCAATGCAGTCGTCGCAGATAAAACTTATCCAGTCAAGGGCAAGCTTGGTAAGTTTCAGGTTGTTCATCTGCCGCCTGTTGCTGTCCATGTAGAGCAGGGACCGCTGACCGAACTCGGTGGCGAAGACGAAACATGTCTGGATCAGCTCCTGGCAATCCTTTCCTTCGGTTTGCTTCCTAATCGTCTCCACGCTGTCCATGAACGTGTTGGACAGCTTGTAGGCCACTCTCCGGATTTCCAATAGCCTTGTGTTGACCTTGTGAATGTTGGACCTCGACTCCTGCAAAAGGTCGACGTGCATGTCGACGGCATCGAGGAATGCCTTCCTCGCCTCAGGCAAGGCTTGTGATCCTGATGCGCAGAGCCGAACCTGTCCTCGCTTCAAGTCGACGTTTTGCTCCCGGAGGCTGACTGCGACCACCTCTCCGAACCAGTTGAGATCATCCTCTGGGCGCAGGATCAAGAGGTACCGCTCTCCGAAATCTTCGGGGAGGCGCTCCTTGGACGTGATGGCCATCATGGCCCGAATGTCCTCGAGTCTGCCGTGAAGCTGCGATGACGCAATCACGTACGTGCCTTGCTTCTCGAAGACGCCCGTCTCCACGCGGAAGTGGCCAGAGGCAACCAGATGGTCGTAGAACTTCTGCATGGCCTCTGGCGGGAACGAGATGCTAAAGTCCGAGACATGCTCGTAGTTGTCGCTCAGCATCCTCGAGAATCTCTGGAGCATTCTCTGGCGCACGCGGACAGAGTCCAGGCAGGCCTTGTACCGCTTGCTCATCTCGGCGGGACTCTCCTTCGGCTTCACCTGCAGCTCCCTCTCAAACGTTTGGCTCAGCCGGTTTAGGGCCTTGAACGTGAGCGAACTAAACTGCTCCGCGACCTCAATGTGGCCACCCTGCAGATGGCTGCCGATGAAATTGGCAAAATCCCACTCCTGGAAAAGCAATTCGGCTTCCTTGAATGTGTTTTTGTTCCCGCTCAGTTTCCAGTTCAACATCTTGAAGTAGTACTTGAGGGCTTCGAGCACCACCTGGTCGAAGGATTCGTCGATGCAAGGGGGAAGTTCCCAGCCGGGCTGCGGGCTCTCAATCGAGAGGTATTCTAGCTTGATTCTGATGGCAAACTTGAGAAGCAACTGAAATTGGGATATCATCTGGTCCTGCATCAAGGGATTCTGTTGGGCAGTATCCTTGACCCTCCTGGCATATTCGAGACGAGTTTTGGTAATCTCCTCGATGAGTCGCGATGGGAAGCTAATGAGCGTCAGTAGCTCCTCTAGGTATGGCGGGAGGTGGCGCTTCTGGAAAGGCGCAGAGTTCCGTATCAGGGTCTCCTTGACTTTGCTGATGATGGAGGATATTGGCTGCAGCATGCCCTTCTGCGTCAACGTCTGCGTCGATCGCTCGTCGTTGTTGTACAGGGATTGGAGGCCATCCTCCTTCATTAACCTGTCGAGGAATGACGTCTCGTCCGTGGTGATGCCGTCCACCGCCGGTGACCTTTGCTTGGTGCGGGAAAAGTCCAACTCGTCGTTGCCCACCCAATTCTTGAGGATCGAGAGCTCCGTGTTGATCATTTCATTGGTATTGTACCACGAGAAGATTGCGTCGTATGCCTCGTGGAACAGCGGGGAATCGGCAGCTTTGTGTTCTGCTGCGAGCGATTGCCATGACGGGTAAAGGCTTTCGCACTTTTCGATTTTCTTGACGACGTCCTTGACCTGCTCGTAGGGGGGTTTCCCGGCCTCGCTCTCGCCCTTGACCTCGAAGTTGATGATTTCCTCCAGGGTCCGGTCCAGGGTGGCGCGTGCCTCCTCGACCATCCGCCTCTGCACCGGAAGACGCCTACCGCACGACTCTGCGCGAACACCCAGCCACAGCTCCGACTTGTGAGCCGTCTTGCCGGCTTGTTGATCCGCAGAACCGATCAACCGCTTCTTCTCCTGGCGGACCACGTCGCCCGTCAGGACTGCCTCGAGCATCCCATGCCACTCGAGCCGTTCGCGGTTCTCCGGGTCGTTCATGTCTTCATCCGTGGGTTGGAGGTTGTCGTTTCCGTAGAACATGATGGTCTCCTGGTCCAGGCGGTCCTCGTACGGGCCCTCCGACGACGGCGTTTCGCCTTCCGAGTCCGAGTCGTTGCCATTGAGGCCTTGGTAGGACGTGAAGTACTCGCCCGAGTAATCTTGCCGGAGCTTTTGGACGTAGGCCCGCTCCTGCGCGCGGAACCTGCTCTCGCTCTGCCTCGGTCGTGTTTTCGACGACGAGCGAATCGACTCGACAAAGGACGGTACGGGCTGCTGGAGCACGGGTTTCCGCGACGTTGCCGGGTTGTACGTGCTCGACGGTGTTCTGGTCGGGGCTAATGGCCGCTGGGGTCGGCTCCCGTTGGCAAAGGCGGCCGCCTCGTCTGCGGAGTTGGTCCACTGGCCCTTGGATGCGGTGCCATTAACAACCGTCCCCGGCGGCAGCGGCGCCATGGACGAGACATCGGCGTATCTGGCGAGATGGGCAAGGTCGCCGAGCCGCTCCGTGGCGAGAGGGTCGCTATCTGACCCAGGCGACGAGTCCTCGACGTCGACGTCGACGGCCAGCGAGCGCCTGCGGCCTTGGGGCCTCTCGGGCTGCAGCTCGTCCTCGCCGCCCGAGAATCGCACGGCTCGCGGCGACGTGTCTGCCATCTCGCCGATCGGAGATGCTGCTGCGGTCCAGCCTCGAGCGGCTCACCACCCCCTCAACAACCGGCGCGAGTGGAGGCTCGGTTGGGGCAGGCAGTGGTTCAGCGGCCGCCGACTCTGGTCCGGCATGTGTGTCGCGGTTCGGTGCTGGACGCTGGTGCGGGAGCTGGTTCTGCGAGGTGCCAGCGTTGGCGGTTTATGAGGGATCGAAGCTGGCCATGACGGGGGGCTCGCGGGGGACGAGGAGCTACGCTGCAGCTCTCGCGCAAATCGTGATGGGTGCAGCGGACGTGATGTGCACCGCCAGACTAAAACTGTGGCTCAGCAGATGGAAGAGCGGTATGATTGGCTTTGGGGCTTGGCTTGCGCAGCCAGCGTGTGGCTAGTGTCCGGAGCCAGCCAATTGGACGAAAACAGAGCCAAGCTTCAGCTGGGGAAAACCAACCACCAACCGCCAACCGCCAACCGCCAGCCGCCAGCCACCAACCACCAACTATCCGCAACACCACAGACTAGGTAATCATCCTGGTCTTCATGTTAGTCGGCTCATTCAACTGAGCCAGTCGTCGCACGTTTATTGGCCGTGTAGGAGACCTCGAGCCTCCCCATCCGCCTTTGTCGTCCGTCTGAATTACGCGTTGAGTCGAATTAGCTTTGCAGCTATAATTATTACTAGTCCCAACTCGTTCGCCAAAGCAACAGCATGCGGTGCAGCGGGGCAAACTTTGCATGCGACCAAGCTACATTCCGACCATGCTATCGTCATGTACTTGGTGCAGACTGTTATTGCCGAGTATTCCGTACGGCAATTGATAATCACAAACGGCTCGGCGGAGTCCGGGCACTCCGTATGCCCATGGAGAAGCCTGAAGGCGCAAGAAAAACCATGCCAGCGGGTTGTTTCGACGCGCCACGTTTGACGTGAAATCCATCACGCCCGCACATGCTCCGTGCTCCGTCGCCTTGAGCTGATGAATACGAATTTCGACCGCATGGTCTTGAAGGTTCTGATACCCGCTTCTCTGCTTCGGCCGCAGGACCGGGAGTGGCAGCAGAGTCTCGGGGCCATGTTGCAAGAATACCCCTTGTTCCGTTTCCGCACCCCCAAAGCCCGCAACGGCCTTCGGCGGACCTGTCCCCACGCCTGTGGCCCCCTTGTTAATCTTCCCCCGAAGATCATTGCAGGCGTTGTTACGATGCCCCGTACGCTCACCTCCTAGGTACGTACGTATTGCACCAAGTACTCCGTAGACAACTTTTACTTGTCAACAAAGTTCCTGGTGGGGATACAGGCGCGGTAAGCGTTGCGCTTTGACAACTTCAACAACCCCCGCTCGGGTGGACAGGAGACGACGGGCCAACGGTCGAAGAGCCACCTTTTGCTGTGGGCAGTGGGCATGCCTGTACGTACTCGTACAGCTGTGTGCCTCGTGGAGTCGGCCGGTCTGCGCATTTGCCGCCAAAGAGATAGCCCAAGCCTTCATCAGAGGGTGCCATCTCGTCCAATCAAATTTCACCTTGGGTCACCTCGGAAGTCGCTTAAATCTCCAATGCCACCCAAAAACGGCCATCACAGCAATGCTACGGCCCCGGATTCGCGGAGGCATTCCCATCCTCGAGTCGTGTCGTCTACGGAGTAGGGGTGATTTGCCATGAGGCACGGGGCCATCGATGGCACGAGAGGCCTCGGCAATCACGGCGAAGCCATCTCGTGGCCAGCGGTTAGGCATCGGACGAAGCGTGGCTCCCGTCCATTCTGGTGCTGGGTTCTGGCAATGTTTTCTCAAAAGTGGAGGACCATGCAAGCCGTTTCCCAAGCAAAGTCCAGGCCAACCCCTACCAGAAGAGAAGCAAAGCTCTGTACTCGTATGGAGTAATACGGAGCAAACACCGGGCTAATGGTTCAAGGGCAATCCTTGAACGCCGCTGCCCCCCGCCGTCGCCATCTCGGCTCCAAACAGTATGTCAATGCCAATGCAGGCTACGAGTAAAAACTGCACTTTTGCGGACCGACTCGAGTTCCTTTTACTCGTATTTCGTAGCTGCAGCAGTCAACTGGTGTACCGGATAAGTTTGGTACGAGCACGGATATGTGCCATACCCATCGCCCAGTAGAGTGTAGCACAGCTGCCTCGGGAGCCAAGAGCTGAAGCTTCGGTTGAGATGGACGAATTTTGGCTTATTCGACTTCTGGACTCCGCCATCCAGCGAGGTAGGTATTTGCCGCATACTGCACTTGCGTACACGGCATGATACCTCGCGATATCTGAGCACCGTACGAGTAGGTACGAGTACCCCCTGAAGGCCTCCCGTTCAGCAAGACAATACCTACCTTACCTAGCTGGCTTGACAGAGATACGAGTATGGTAGGCTGGTTGGTTAGATCGCTAGGTAGCCTTTCCATGTTGCCGTACTGTAAGAGCCCAAGCAGACCGGCCGCAGAAAGGGGGGGGGCTATACTTGTACCCTACCCGTGCATGGGTATACCGATGACGACATGTACTATCACTCGTATTATGACGTTGCATGGCATTGGTGATTCTCGGGGAGGCCCGCAGGGCAAGGGTAGAGCTGGACTCAACGTTACATTCTACAGCATAGGGAGGACGTACGTACGCGTCACCCATACGGACGATTTCCGATGAAATTGTAAGTGGCGCTGGGGCTTATGTACTTATATGTACGTACTATCTTTGATCGCCCTATATTTATATATCGTCAGGCCAGGGTGTGAGGCATGCTGGCCCCTGTGTATAGAGGGGCGTCCTCCGTACTCGCTGGCTGGGGTCCCGATATGCTTCAACTTGGTCTGCGAAGTGCAGTCTGGGATGGGGTGTGTGCCGCAATACATACCTACCTAGGTAGCGTCAACGTGCCTCTCGAGTGGTCCCTGCGCCTCATTGGCCGAATTCAAACTCTTGATTGGCGTCACGCACGGCGTGCCAGCTCAATCATGGGCCATGGTGGGATTCATTGGGCCGCTGCAGCGCGACCCTGAACAGCTGGGACGCAGAACCCGTGAAAATGATTAGCAACCCTCATAGGTGGTCACTCGTTGGGGTCTGAAGTCGGCAGCAGTACCTCGTGCTCGTCTTATACTTGGCGGACTGCGTTGAACTCGTCATCAACGATGAGACAATTCGAGACGTTGTGCGAACAGGAGGGCGTCGCATACCGGCTCTAACCCAGTGAGGAAACGCAGTTTCGGCTGCCTTTGCCTTGTACAATACTCGTTTGTCCGTAAGGTAGAGCGGGCTGTCGTCTCGCTACGAGTAGGTAGCAATGGATGAGCCGAAGCCCTGGACCATGTCAGGCATGGACACCAATTAGGCAAAAGAGGAATGCACACTTCAGCTAGTAGTGGCGTATTTATGTGCAGACCGCCAGGCATCGACTTCCCCAGATTTGGACGTGACAGGTGGGGAGCTTGCGTCGTCCCAGGGGCCGTTACGAGGCCGAGCAGGGCAGAGAAGACGCAATGCAGTCCGTGTTTGTGTGCGGCTGTGCACGCTGTGGAGGGAGACATCCGGGTCCTCGGTAGGTACGTACGCAGTGCGTCGTCGCCGGCTGGGCCAGAGGCCGCAGAACTGGCAGCACTTCCTTTTTCGCGCCGTGACGTCGTACGGGTGCGCTTGGGCCTTTGCTGCATCTGCATGGCTGCAGTGGTGCGGCAACGGGCCGCAGCATCACCGTGGCGTTGCTGGCCCATGACACAGTGCTCGACACCGACCAATTGGCGCCGATGCTGACGATGCCCAGAGCGGCATCTACGGCATCTTGTGCATGCAGAGCAAGACAGATCTCGCTGCACAGACAGGGGAGGTACGCTGCTCTGTCCCGGCGCGTGCCTACTCCGTACCTGCCTCGCATTGGTCCGCAGAGGTTCTCGTTCGCACTCACGGCACTGGCTGCACCTTCCCCATCACGTACATGTGCCCAGATGATAATATCGAGCAGGAAAGAGCAGCCCCAAGGCAACTCACTCCCAACGTAGCCAATGTACGAGTACGAGTACGCAGGCAGGTACCCGTCACCGCCGCCGGTGCCACCCGCCCGAGCATTCCGATCTTGTTCTCATCGAGCAATTGCGCATCCGAGGTTCCATTCCACATCGCTCACCGCCCCACTCATCAACCGTCTTTTGGCATTGCCCATGGCTCGCCATGGACCAACATGTCGTTTGATAACCACACCATCGCCCATCCAGCAGCCCTGCAGGCCTACCAAGCACCAAGTACATACGAGTACATGCGTATCACCTGCCCGCGCGCCGTCCGATATTATTGGATCGTTGAAACACGGCTCTGTACCACGCACCGCCTTCGTCAGACACTGCCCTGTCTACCTACTCGTAGTGTCTGGGCATGGCTGCCGGAGGCTGTCCGAGGACCAACTACCACCCTCATGATGGTTTGTACGGAGTACCAAGTACGGGCCATCATCCGCGTCCCCGCGCTGCCAGAGGCTGGTTTATTCTCCTTGGACAGCTGACAAGGCGTGCGCGCGCCCATCACCACCAGCTGGGTCTGCCTCACAGTAAACCGCCTGGAACCACACGTCTCTCCACGAATTTGGATTGCGCTGAGGAAGCGCAGACTCGTGGGACGACTAACTTTGCCAGTACCAAGTACGAAGTGCGTGCGAGTACCGACTACCTACCTACTCGTAGGCAGCACCAGAGAATTGACTTCCGCCGCATCTCGTGCATGCCATGATCGCTCCGCCCCGGCGATCGCACATCTGGGTCAGCTCCCGCTCCGCGACTTGGCGCTGCTAGCCTACGAGCAATCCAACAATACGCATACGCACGTACTCGTCCATGGTACTCTGTACGTCGTCACTGGGGCAGACGAACAGAGTCGCACGGCCAGGTCAGTTCAATCTTGGGGAGACGCAGGCCGTGGTCCCCGTCGTTACCCGAGCTGTTCCTTGTTTGTTCAGATCCCCGTCCCTGTCACGCCGCGATCCTGATCAGGCCGGTGCGCCGAGGGCCCGGGGCACTCCTTGGCACCAGGCCCGGCGGCTGGGGACCTGCGACCGACTGTGCCAACAGGACACTGGGTCTGGCTGTCGGAAGCTTACACGACTTGGCAGTACGGCGCGTGGAGCAACATTAGGGCCCAGCCCAGGCAAAATCGCCATGGCCGCCGCCTTTTTGCCTTACGAGTATTATCTCGTCAATAATATGCATTGCCTTTGCGCCGGCTGCTGGACCTGGCCTTGCTTTTTGCGTACCGGTATCCGTACCAGCCCAGCCAGCCCCCGACTCCGTCTGGCGCGCTAAATCGCCACGCAGATGTCCAGTCGAGTCCCGGCTAGCACGCACCGTCAAGCTCTCGGCTCTGCCAGCTCTGCCGTTGCGTCCCTCGTCGTCTTCCCACCACACAGACGCCACCCACACCACCCCCGCCCATGCCAGGGCGGCTTGCTTTGACTGCGACCGCGAACGCTTTCGGATGCTGTGCCTCGCATCATTGTATGTACTTGTATGTTCGCACCCCCCCCTTTCTTTCCCGGAGCATGTACGCCGCCAATGGGCTGGACAGCATTGTCCAAGTCCCGACCAAGTACGAGTACTGCCAGGTCTGGAGACAAGTTGCTCGTCACAGGAAAAACAAAACAAAAATGATTTGTTTGAAAGCTAAATAAAATGAAAACCCACCTGCCTGTCACGGACCATGGGGCCCCGGCCTCTGACCTTGTTTCTCACTGTTTTACATGCCCCTTGGCTTGACATGGCCACGATTTTCTTGGCTTTACGCCCCCATCCCCCCCGGTTTGACAAGAGGCGCCGCGCCCAACGCTTCTCAGACAATGTCATAAGGCCCATGGCCAGTGGCCCATTCCGAACACACCGACACCTCCACACCGGTCTCGAGACCTCTTCGATGATATAATACCCGCACTGGCTCCCCTCTCTGAAAATCACCATTCCTCTCCAGCTCTCCTCTACCCGAACAACAGTCAACCCACCTCTCAGGTTGCATTGATTCCCACAACGGCTATTTCCTGTGCCGGTTCTTATAGCAGGGTTCTCTTATAACACATGACTATAACACATGACCGTCGCCAATCAAGCCCCGCGCATACGAGTACACGCATGCTCTATTATAGACTATAGTCTACGACGGGTCCCAAAACTCTCATCCACAGTCTATAAAGAGCCATCCTGTCGCAGAACAAGTCGACATTGTCAAGCTTCATTTGGTCTCTATACCTAGCCGCCCCTTTGTCTCCGACGCGAACTCACCATCCATCCAGTGAACGGCTGTCGACCGACCTGCCCACAAAACCGCAGTTCTCACACGTTTTCAAGCATACTTCACCATGTGTGACTTCACCAAGAACTACTACATCTACACATCCTGCACGGATCCCGGTGCCCACTTCTGCAGAACCTCGACAGATGGCAGCCGCCAGCAGTCCTGTCCGATGGGACCTCATGAACGCTACATCGTCCTTCCCGAAAGCTGTCCGCTATGCTGCGGGTGAAGCCGAGCGACCAGGCCCGTGCCGGCCACCAGTTAGCACATTTTTTCACGAGAATCTTCGGTACGGATGCCACCCTTCACCAACCTCGGCTTCAAACCATGGGTAAATGCCCAATCTACTATGCGTCCCTTGACACAAGCTCTGGACGACAATCTCGGCACTCTCTCTGTTTACCGCGGGGATGGAGCCACGCTCTGAATTGGAAACACGGAACCACGACTTGCCGTTTCATGCACAAGGGCACGGCGTATCGATGTCAACGTTTGGTTAATGTACGGCTGGCTAAACGGCAGCGACGGGGGCCTTTGGGTGTTTTCTCATCAGGGCGTTTTCCAGGACAAAACTGAGCGGCAGAGGAAAGCGAGTGTGGCCGCAAAACAGGGCTCGGGCATCGCTCTGCAGTGTCCCGGCAAACGGGAGCGGGACCAGCGAAGGTCTCGGCTCGACATGTTTAAGCTTCAGCTCGTGCACGGCCATGGCCGTTGTAGGATTACTCGGCGTCATAGATCAGACTTGAGAGAGTTTTGCTTTCCATGACAAGGTTGGGACGGCGGCGTTTATTCTTGTTCTTGTTTCCCTCTGGCAGCACATAGCTACGTAATGGTGGCGTCCAAGCATTGGTCTCGCGACTACGAGTAGAAGCGACGGGCTCTTGTTTTGTCTCTTCACCGCCCATGCGTCCGCATAATGGCAGGCCGCTGCAAATTGCCGCGTTGGGTGGGCAGCACTGCACACTTCCACGGACCATCGGCCGGGATGCCCCGCCCAGCGAGCTGCACGAGAAACCAGCCGTATGCCCGCGGAGACGAACGATGAGGCAGGGGACACATCTGATAACTCGTACGGTAGACACGCAACCCCTGCCGGTCACACCCACCACGGTGCCCTCGCCTGCCTGCGCACCTGTATGGACCAGTCGCTACTTCGTACAGCACGTATTATTCGTACAAAGGAGTCGGTATAGGCTGAGCTGCCCGAGGCAGTCCGTACGGATGGATAGGCTGCTGCGGGTGACGCCGCCGGCCTTGTGCTAGGCCGTCCCGAGTACTGCTGTCCCTAGCCTATTCGTCCTCCTCCAGCCAAGGCAGTCCCCCCTCGCCGGAGACACGGCAACCGTGCTCTGTAACGATTCCATGGAATTGGGACTTAATTACTCGTGCTGCAAACCAACCCCAGAATCCGATGGCGACATTGATAACAGCGGATGGCTATTCGGGTTTCGGGTACCCTTTCCTGTGGCCAAGACATGGCGATGCGACGACGATCAAGGTTCCCGCGACAAGGTGGCCACGCGTCATGCTAGCTCATCATGATGAGAGAGACCGACATCCAGTCAAGGACAAAGGATGTGCCCAGTCGAGAAGGCCCACACGCTGTCGTGATCAACGCTGCAGCGTGTGAGGCTCGATCCGTAATGTGGGCAAGCAAGCCAGCCAAGCAGGCTAGTCAATCTCGCTATGGCAGGCAACCGGGCCAAGCAGAGGGCAGGGGACCCCGATGCGCCCGTGATCCTTGCGGCAGCCAAAGGGAAGAGAGAACGAAGCTACTGGGGGAGGTTAATGTGCGGCCGTCGACGGTGACGGACGCGAGCTGAGCTCCCTTGACCCATGTGCGTCTGAATTTCACCATTCAGACTCAGGAGAGTCGTCTGATCAACGGCCGTGCGCCTTGGCCCCCCACGAAGGCTCGACGAAAGGCAGCGAACCAATGACACGTCATTAGCGACGAGCTGAGCCCCCATTAGAAAGATGAGAGTTCCGCTTGTCGGCCAACTGACCTGGGGACGAGGTTGAAGGACTGTCGTCGGTGTGACGCCGGGACCGGTGCGGCGACGGGCCCGTTCAGGCACTTGCGAACGCTCTGTGCGGGCCCGAATGCACGACCGTTTGGAGGCAAGACAGCGTGTGGAGCCAGCGGCGCGCTGGGGCTAACGAATCATACGACTCGTCCAAGGGCCAGCGCGCGCCGCCCTGACCTCGCGAGCGGCTTGGCCAGGCAACCGTCGGCGACTGGTTAAGCATTGCGTGTGTCAGAGATGCCCGAGAGTGAATTTCAAAGCAAACGCGGCCGGCTACGGTACGCAGCCGACGTTTGGGGAGCGACCCGGCAAGTGAAGGTCGGTCACCGAGCGTCGAGGGTTGGCGAAGATGCCGGGTCGGGTCGGGTCGGTCGGTGGTCCCGGCGGAGGCTGGACGGGGCCGCATCGCATCTGCTCCCGTGTGGCTCACGGCGGCGGCGGCGACGGAGAAATACGATGGCTTGTTGACTGTGGCCAGGTCTGGGTTGACGCAGCGGTCCATGGCAGGTATACCTAGCGCCGACGGGGTATTTCTCGTGCGCTGCGGCGGGCGATGAAAGGGTGGTCGTGGCGGTGCACGAGGGCTCCGTAGCGGCGGAGCCTAGTCGACCTCGAGGTGCGAGAGCGCGTGCGCCGTGCGGTGGGAGGCGTGCGTGTGAGTGAGAGTGGGCGAACAGGGTTGATCGAGTCTCTGGAGTCGACTCGGGCGACGGTGGCAAGAAGCCTGTCGGATGTCGGATGGAATTCCTCCGGCCGGAGTACGGAGCAACGGCAACGGAGCCTGCACCTGCACCTGCACCTGCACTGCTCGACGGGCCGAGGCTCGTCAACGTCTTCCAGCTTCAGCTCCACCCCCAGCCCTTGCTCCAGCTTCAACTCCCGAACTGACCGAGGAAAGTGAAAAGTACCTATATCCCCTCGGCGGCCATTGGGTGCTTCAGGGCCCGTCGCCTCGCAACTACTCCCTCCGTGCAACCTCGCGCAGCGCCGTTGCAGCAGTACAGCCAGCCCACAGGACCCTCACTCACTCATGCAACATCATGTCTGTCCCCGAGTCCAAGT
The DNA here is from genome assembly GCA_002916505.1 of Tolypocladium paradoxum. Classification (NCBI taxonomy): domain Eukaryota; kingdom Fungi; phylum Ascomycota; class Sordariomycetes; order Hypocreales; family Ophiocordycipitaceae; genus Tolypocladium; species Tolypocladium paradoxum. Next base: position 14,234 of record PKSG01000706.1, read on the forward strand.
ACCTGAGCCCCGTGTGGAGGGATGGCCTCTTCAGTTGCGTCGCCCCAGCTCCTGCGCCCGTGTCGCATCATGGGCCACGTCTTCAGCCATCCATCGGCTGGCTAACTCGGGGGTGCAGATGACCGTGTGGTGTTCGTGACGGGCGGTGCCGGCACCATCTGCAGCATGCAGACGAGGGCGCTGGTCCGCCTGGGAGCCAATGCGTGCATCATTGGGCGTAGCGAGGGCAAGACTGAGGAGGCGGCCAAGGACATCGCGACGGTGCGGCCGGGGGCCAAGGTCATTGGCATTGGCGGGTGTGATGTCCGCAAGGTAAGCCGGCGCGCAAACTCGGTTTCGCGGCGGCTCGAGGCCTCGCTCTCCGTCCCAAGACGGCCGATGATGGAGTGGCGTGCTGACTGACTCTCAAACCCCCAGGTGGAGAGCCTCCAGGCTGCGGCAGATCGCTGTGTGCGAGAGCTGGGAGCCATCGACTTCGTCATGTGAGTGTTTCCCGTGGGTTGCCTGAAGCCACGAGCGCCGTTGCAACTACGACACACGCCGTGCCAAGCACTCGCTCTGACCTTTTCACTCGCAGCGCTGGAGCAGCGGGCAACTTTGTCGTGTCCCTTGATGGCATGAGCCCCAATGCCTTCAAGGCCGTCATGGACATCGACGTGCTGGGAACCTTCAACACCATCAAGGCCACGATGCCACACCTGCTCCGCAGCCCCACGCCACGCATCCTCTTCATCTCGGCCACCTTCCACTACACGGGCATGCCCATGCAGGCGCACGTGTCGGCGGCCAAGGCGGCCGTCGACTCCCTCATGGCCTCGGTCGCCCTCGAGTACGGCCCGCGCGGCGTGCAGAGCAACGTCATCGCCCCCGGCGCCATCGCGGGGACGGAGGGCGCGGCGCGGCTGATGAGCAGCGAGGAGGAGGCGGTGCGGGCATACGAGGCCGGCATCCCCTCGGGGCGCATTGGGACGGTTCGGGACGTGGCTGATGCGACCGTTTACCTCTTGAGCGAGGCGGGAACGTACGTCAACGGCCAGGTGATTGCGGTGGATGGCGCCGCGTGGAGGCGGCAGGGCGCCGTGTCCATGGGCACCGACAAGTCGATGCAGTATCCCAACTTTTTGCTGGGTGATGATATTTCGAAGAATATCAAGGACACGCGGAAGCCGAAGCTGTAAGCAGACGCGGCGGGATGGCCCCAGCCGGGGCCCGGAGGGGGTCGGAATATCGGGACGTGCGCGGGCCGGGCGGGCAATGTCTCGGGAACGCCTTCCGGGACGGGGTGGGGAAGCAGCCGGCGTGGGTCTTTACGGCACCAAAGACGACCTGTGTGGCGGCAATGTAATAAGCAATATTTGTTGTTTAACTACCAAGCACGAAGTAACCATGTTTGGTTTCAATTCGTCGTGATTCTTTGCATCACCAGCCATGCGCAAAAGGGCTTACTGGCGGCGCTCCGGGACCGGTCATCGGCCGCAGCACTCGCTCGCTCCGAGCGAGCTCCGACGGCAGGATATGGTCTATCAGGGCGCGCATCGTGGTTGCCTATACGTAAAGACGCCGAATATTGCATTTCGCGATTGCGAGGGCGGCAAACGGCGTCTTACCGTGGTGCTGGGTGGCTCGTCGGAACCTCGTCTTCGCGGTCCCAAGAGCACCATGGGCGGCGATGGCGGCGTTGCGGCGGCCAGGATGCCCGGGCGTGCCTCGTCGAGCCACTGCTGCACCGCGCCTGGTTCATCCCGTCCTCGATTGATGATTAGGCTCAAACTCTAATGCTGGACACAGGCCACCAGTAAGCGCCACCAGTAGGTGCTCAGGTGGACGAGGGAGTGGCCCCCGTCCACGGCCCTCGCGGCCCTGCCAAAGCGGCAAGTTGGCGGCATGTAGATGTAGATATATCGGCAAGGGCCAAGGGCGCCGGCCACAAACGGCGTAGCGACTGGGCGCATGCTGTGGTTGTGGCTTAGGAGAAGACAGGAAGGAGCTCGGGGGTCGATAAACATAATAAAAACCTAACCGCCGTTTGTTTCACAGTCTTTTGTTTTTCTCTCGTCTTCAAGCCGGCGTGAAATCCCTTCTCCCAACGCTTATCGCCCGCAACACACGCCCAACGCTACGATGCAACGCCGACAACGCGGCCATTTCGCCTCGTCGACCGAGGCCTCCCGCCGCCGTCGTTCTAGCCGCAGCCTTGCTGCTACTCTACGCACTCCTACTATTACCACTTCTGCCCCTTCTGGCTCCCACTCGT
>PKSG01000213.1:0-21606 GCA_002916505.1 Tolypocladium paradoxum
CGTGCGCATGAGCCGTGGCCGGGGCACGGACGCGGCGCCGGCGGCCGGCGGGCCGAGCGCCATACGCGAGTACGTCGAGCGGCACGCGCGCGGCGAGCAGATGACGGTGCTGTGGTTCGCCGAGGAGGCGACGGTGCTGCTGCTCGTCGTGGAGCGCACGTCGACGTGCTCGTGGGAGCGCGTCGGGCGCGCGCGCATGGCGTTTGCGCAGGAGGCCAAGGAGGTGGTGCGCCGCTTTGGGCGGCTGGAGGTGATGCTGAACCACCTGCCGCTGCGGCGCCTGGGGGAGGACATCACCATCGAGTGAGGTTGTGTGCGTCTAAGTGACGTGACGGGGCAGGCGTTTCGAGCATCATGAAGCCACAGCATGAACGGCTGCTTGTGCCAAGTCCATTTCAAAGGAACTCGAGCACACATGCGATGGAGAGTTATGGTCCGTAGTCACAACAACATGGCTCAACGCTCAACTGCAATCCTCATAGATGGGTTTGTAGGCTACGGCTTGTAACTAGATAGGTACCTGAGCAGCGCTGCTTTTCGACGACCCTGGCCGGAGCGCGCTGCTCTCTTATTAGTAAGGGAGCTTTATATAAAAGCTTTGGTATTTGGGATTCGGTATCTTGGGTGCTCCAGCCTCTATTATTAGCTGCCCGCCATTTGTATCCGAGAACGGGGAGGAGACCCGTCACCCGAGGGCGAAAAGCCCGTGCCAGATGGACCCCAGATGGCCGTTGGTCGAGGACTATGAAAAGACCTCGAAAATTACGAATTATTCTCATTGGTTCTTCAGTCCGTTGTTCATCCATCCTGCTCACCGCCTCAGAATCCTACTCACCGCCTCAGAATCCTGCTCGTCGCCTCAGAGGCGTTTGTCGCAATCAGTCCCAACATTTATATTGCCTCCGCTCCCACTCCTGTTTGTGCTCCACCACCCAGTCCTGCTCACGAACACAACATGCCAGCCGAGACGCTTCCCATCAACGAATCGATACGAGAGATCGACGGCGATTGTTGGTTGATCGGGGACAAGCTGCTGCTCTCTCGCCAATGCTCGCCGTCATCAGATCATCCATCCTGGAGTGATGGCAACGGCCTATTCTATGTCCTCTCCGAGGCTACCGATCCCCCTCCCGAATCTCGACCGCTGTCCGAGACGAGCGAGCTCCAAAAAGTCTACGATATCCAAACCTTCTCCTCGGTCTGGCGCGTTGGGGAGGCCTTCATCAAAGTGAAGAAACCCCTCATCCCAGATGCGACACGGGAGCACGTTACTCTGGACTACGTCCACAGCAAGGGCCCTGTCGGCTTTGGCATCCCGGATGTGTATTACCACGCTGAGTTTAATGGGCGGTATTACATCGTCCTGAGCAGACTGCCCGGTCAAACTCTCTCCGAAGCATGGCCCAACATGGACGAGCCGACAAAACAAGATCACGTCCGCCGCATCGCGAATGTCTGCGAGGAGCTGGCGGCATGGAAGGGCGACAGCATTAGCGGCGTCGACGGTCACCAAGTGTCGGATCTCTTCTTCACTAAGCTCGGTTGGGAGAAGAATTGCGATCCCCAGCATCTCGTCAACAATTGTAAGGAGATGGGTATGGATTGCTCATCCTTTGTCTTCTATCACTGCGACTTGGGTCCTGGAAACATTATTGTCAACCCTACTGAAGGTCCGATCGGGATAATCGATTGGGAGATCGCCGGCTTTGTTCCAAGGGAATGGATCCGAACCAAGTTCTGCTTTTGCGGCGGGCTGGATCTTCCGTTCAAGGATATGGATGCACGGGTGGACTGGAGACGGCGGGTGACCCGGCAGCTGGGGGTTATGGGATTCCCTGAAGCCCTAGACAAGTGGGCTGCATGGTATAAATCTGGGCGATCGGAGGGCGGTTCCGCCTCTACGTAGGGATTCTTCGCTTGCAGTCCGCACCGTGGCGCAGTGCGATTTTGTCGGTGCCGTCTGTCATGTTAGGATTCGGCACTTCGACTCTAGACTATGGCGGTGGGAGTACATGTGGTCCCAGATGAGCACAAGCGAAGGGGGGGAGAGGCGATCAGATAAAACGAATGTGACTATGAAGACAAGCACCGAGCAACGGACATCCTATTGTTCCTACGTCTCACGGAAACCGCACCTACTCTCAGATCGCCAAAACGTCATTGACCCAGCTTATCTATCCCCGATCAGAGAGCGATAGCCATGGCGAAGAACTGATGTTTTCAAGGCACTATAACTTGTCAGAAATAGGCCAGAAGTGGGCTCAAGCCATGGTGTTCTTCATATACGTACTTCGTAGTTCTCTTACTTAACTGGTACATATACGGTGATATCAGCCCCGCAGGTAGCTCCCCCCTCAACAGTTCCAGCACACGTTTCGGCGCCGGTCAGGTTGCAATACCCACATTTGGAACAGTTCACATGGTCCGTCGGCTTGGGTGGGGCGGTTGCTGCCATTTCGTCGTTTGTGATGTCTGGTGTGGCGTGTAAGTCTTTGAACAAAGAGGGAAATCGAGAGCTTATTGGGGTCCTGAAACAAAGGACGGCCGAATTTGATCAGAGTATAAACTCGGTGTGTCAGTTCACGACGAGAGCAATCAAAGGAGATTTCGCAAGGCATTATATAGAGATGAACGTCCAGGCAGCGTTCTGCAGCCAGAAACCAATATTCCTACGCCTGCATGTTGCGCCGCGAGTTGGCCCAACACGCATGGCGAGGAACTCTGCAAGGATCGCTGCCTGGCCCTGGCACGCGATCAGGTGAAGAACGGCGGCGCACCTAACGCGTCGGACAAACGTATCAAAATGACCAATTGTTGGTATTGGCCCATGAGAGCCACACCTTCAGAAAGAGGGCGCCAAGTTAGAGCCCGTGACAAGCGGGTGTGTAGCTCCCCCGCCAATCTCTGTACTGCCGTGATCACACGCATGCTGGCAAGGACAAAAGGACTCGTATTCATGGCAAGACCGAAGCTTGCCGAGGGCTGGCTTCGTAGGGCCGATCGGCCGGCTCCCTTTGAGTCGGAACCGCTACCCACGTAACTCGTGGACTGACCAGAAGAGACGGATCTGGATCCCCGAGCAGTAGGATTATGGTATACGATACTCCCAAGAACTCATACGAAGCATAGGTGAGGTAAATTATGAGGCTCATCATGACACCGGCAGTCCAATTAACACTTCATCTGATCAACGAAGCTGCTGACTATTTGGTGGTGACGCATGGGAAAGGGGGTGAGACAAAACGTACCCCGCGGATTTGTCGAGAAACCCAGGAGGATCCATGTCGCCGTGTTCTAGAGCGATTGTAGCATTTCACTAATCCATAGTACTCTTGTATGCCCAAACCACTGCCGTGGCACGATTGAGGACTCCTCCCGCTATGATTAATGGACTTCGATGATTGCCGGCGCCTAGGCGATCAAACTGGCGCCATTTCACCGCCTCCAATCGGTGTTATGTTGTGAGGCAATAGTACAGACATGGTCCAGAACATTCCCATGGAAAGCCCCAGACATACAAGCCGGTGCTATGAAATAAGTGACAAAAGAGGGATTGCTCACTTCCAAGCCGTCGTTGTTCCTATAGATCCAGTTCACGAGGTCAATGACGCATCGCTGCAGCGGGTTGTAGCGGAATCTAGGGTACTCCGACAGAGAGGTTCATTGGTTCCATGTCAAAGTAATAAAGGCAGGTAAGTTATCAACATGGGGGAAGAAACCCACAGCCATGCCCCATATTGTCCCCGAGGCCCAAGTGGTCAGGTACGGCGACCACACTCTCCAGTTATACAAGTCGTCGCGTTTCTCGACACTGCGAAGGCCAAGTCTCAAGCCGTCTTGCAAAAGCTCTGATGAGCTGCGGTATCGAGTCACCTCTTGGGATGGTCATGAGCCGCAGCGGAGCACTCTAAGGCATTGGTGTTGCCAATGAGTTTGTCGTTGTAGCCTCGCTCGCACACAATCACCTCGGGCAACCTCTGCGAACCATACTCGAGCGCGAAATCGCTAGTCTGTGGACTCTGTGCCCAACTTCGAACGGTTGCGTATTTGAGATTAGGGTATTTGCCCCTAATTTATTGTTCCAGATCGTTACCGTCGCCGATGAGACAGATTCGTATAGCATCTTTGACTGGACGACATGACCGTTTCTTGGCTTTCATAGTGATAGTTCTGTGTGTCAGAAGTACAGGTCGGGCTGTCCAAAATACAGCCAAGGCATCATCGAACGCCTGGTTCTCGGGGTTGGCTCGCTTGGTGACAGTTGCGTATCCCAGTGTGCAGCATTTCATTCCTTCGCATTGTGGTCCATCGCCACGCGTACCTTGTTGCTTGGGCAGCCGCTCAGGCAAAGCTCTTATCTTTGAGCCAGAAAGCTTGCGCTCCTCACGAGTGAGAGCCTTGGGATAGCCAGACATATCACGGGAGCCAAGCTCATCGCGAAATGCTCCGCGGCTTCCGATCATGGCGCTCGCAAACTCGGCATCGCTGACGGGCCTCCCCGCTCATGGCGAGCGGGCGCAATCGGGAAACGAGTCGCTCCAGCCACACTGACTGTGCAGGTGCAGCAAGCCACCTGATTCTTGCAGTACATGCTGTTCGAGCCGATCTCGATCATGTTCGAAAGCCGCCCTTGCACTTCCCATTGTCCGCCAACCGCACGTGGGCAGCTCTGGACCAGGTGGGCAGCACAGCTGGGGAATGCCCATCCCATTGCACCCCTTGTTTGTCAATCACGAACTCTCCCTGTTTTGCACCATCGTCTTCACGGGGTACACGGAGCCAACCAGACGGGCACGCCGGGGAGGAGGAAAAGTTAGCCATGACGAGCGCTTTTACGCTCTCACGCTTTGAGGTATGGATGTGCGTTTTGACTTACACTCTCCGCAGTTGGTCCAATTGCACTCGGCGTGCCCGTCCCCGATCTCGACCATGCCATCGTCCGTCGCAGGATCAGCGGAAACAAACTCATTTGCAAGACGTGGAATATTACTTGGCTTCGTTTGTGTCGTGTGAGACAGCCCGCACCATGACGCCACCGAGGCACTGCTCCCTGGTCTTCATCTTGAGGTGTCTTTCAGTCAACCCGCGTCCCTCACCAGTAGCCATCACTTCGATGAAGAGTCAACTCACAGTAAGACGCTAGGAGCGTGATGCTTGTCCCATCTCGGCCGCCCGGCTTTCACTTTCAATGTTGCCTTCAGTCGCCGCATGCCGCATAAAGGTGGGAATGTTCTCGAAATCCTCTGGTCTGCCGCTCCTCTCCGTGGATTGGATATTCCTAGTCAAGCCACACCATCCAAGCTGTGTGATGACATGAAGCTGCACCCACAATTGGTCAGCGGGAGCGTAATTTCGATTCTGCGGATGATCGATCACACGGACCATTCCGTCTTTGGACCCCTGCTTCATCCTCATCCAACCGGCCTCCTTGAAATCGCCGTCCGTCTCACGGGGTGCTTAAAGCCCCGTCCAGTCCGAGCCGAACTTCACCGCACCGTCGACACAACAAACCGCGTTCTGTACAGACTGTGCTCCTTCTTCCCTTTCCTTCCCTTCCTTTTCTTTATTGTCTTCGTATTTGGCTGTCCGTCCGTCCGTCTTCCGTGTCCTCGACATGACGGCCGACCTCACGCCCGCGGCGTCCGCTTCCGGCGCTTCCGGCCCAGCCACGCGCGTAAAGTCGGCCGCCTCGACCGCCTACCCGCGCGGCCACCTGGGCTACCTGAGCGCGCACGAGGAGGATGCGCTGAGGGCCTTCCAGGACGTGCTCGAGGCGAGGGGGCTGTATCAGCGCGGGCCGCCCGCCTCGCACGACGACCCGACGTTGCTGTAAGTGTCAATGCCCCTGCCCATGCCGCTTGCGAGGTTCCACGGCGTTGTGGAGCGAGGTCCATGCTGATGCCGGCTGTGCTGCAGGCGCTTCCTCCGCGCAAGACGATGGGTTGTCGAGGATGCCTTTCGACAGTTCAAGGACACCGAGGACTGGCGCGCGGCGAATAGCATCGACACGCTGTACAGGACGATTGAGGTCGACGCCTACGAGCAGAGCCGTCGCATGGTATGCGTCATGCTCTCCGTGCCATGCACCACTGCCCTTGGCCTGCTGCTAACGTCTTCCGTGTCTCGTCAGTACCCCCAATGGACCGGCCGCCGCGACCGGAGAGGCATCCCCCTCTACGTCTTCGAGATCCGAACCCTCAACTCCAAGACCGTCTCCGAGTACGAGCGCCTCGGCGCCAAAAGCAACCCCTCCCAGGCCCAGACGGACGGCAAGACGCCCCCCGGCCTGCTGCGCCTCTTCGCCCTCTACGAGAACCTCACGCGCTTCAACCAGCCCCTTTGCACGCAGCTCGCCGACCGCGAGCACCCGGCCGTGCCCATCACCATGAGCACCAACATCGTCGACATCCAGGGCGTCAGCCTCAAGCAGTTCTGGAACCTCAAGAACCACATGCAGGCCGCCTCGCAGCTCGCCACCGCGCACTACCCCGAGACGCTCGACCGCATCTTCATCATTGGCGCACCCACGTTCTTCAGCACCGTCTGGGGTTGGATCAAGCGCTGGTTCGACCCCATCACCGTGTCCAAGATTTTCCTGCTCAGCCCGCTCGAGGTCAAGCCCACGCTCGAGGCCTTCATCGACCCGCGCAACATCCCCAAAAAGTACGGCGGCGAGCTGGACTACACGTTTGGCCAGCTCGGCGTGCCGGATCCGCACTGGGAGGGCGTTGTCGACTGGGAGGAGGGCTTTACCTCGTTTCCGACGGGCCCGCTGCTGTGGGAGGAGGTCGACGGCGGGAAGCGGCTGGCCTGCGTGGCGTACGGCACCGAGGGCGGCAAGCCGCGGAGGCGGCGGATCTGCACGCTGCCCAAGACATGGCCTGCTTCCGTGGCTCCGGAGGCGGACGGCGAGAAGACGGCCGAGGGCACGGCGACTAACACCACCTCGACGGCTGTCACCGTGACGGACGTGTCCGAGGCGACGCAAACAGCCGAGCGCAAGACGCACGACGACGGCGTACAGACCGATGATGCCGTCACGAATGGCGGTGCCGTCGAGAAGATGAACATGTACAATGAGAAGCACGCCGAGGCGGCCAACAATGCGCCGCCCGCCATTGCCACCACGGTGGCTTGAGGACAAGCATGGGACGTTGGACTTGGACATGGGCATGGTTAGAAACTCCGCTTTTTAATGCATAATACCCGGTGGAGGCGAAGTAGAGGGTTGTATTCGTAGTGCTCGCGCCAAACATGTCGTCCTACAGACAGGGGCAGCGGTCATGACACGCATGCGAACAAGATACGGAAGCTTGCACGCCGGCCATCCTGGGCTGACGGCGCGTATGGGACATGATTTAGTTTATATGGCATCTATTTGCATTCTTCAATGGCACCTTGTAGGCTCGTTCTGTCAACGGCCTGCGGTTGTATCTTTGGACATGCCGTCCTCGTGCTCTATACGACGAGTATGGTGCCGAATTGGTGACCAAGAACTGGACGGCCGGATATCCTAGGACCATCCATGGCTCTATTCGTTTGCGATGCAATGACGCTTCCATAATGCCATCTCCCTCGCTCGTTCATGCTCCCCCACGTCTTCCATATCCCCTCCGCCGCCTCCACTCCTCGACCCCCCGTTCCACCTCGTCCCACGTCAGCCCGTCCCTCACCAGGCGCATCGTCACGCCCAGCTTCTCCGTCTCCTGGTTGCGGCTCTCGTCGTCAAAGAACAGCATGTCCTCGAAGCGTATCCCCGTGCGCTTCTGCAGCGTCTCCAGGTGCCGGATCTTGCTGCCTGGGTAGATCTCCATGCCCCCGTCGAACACGTCGAGCGCGCGCCGCGCCCTGTCCCCCTCGTCGGCCGGCGGCAGGTGCAGCATCTTGAGCAGGTCGCGCGCGAGGCCCGGCGCGCTGGTGCGTGATGCGACGCCCAGCTTGATCTGGGATGCGCCGCCGGCCTGCGGCAGCGTCTGCAGGATCGCGGGCACGTCGCTGTAAAAGGCAAAGTCCTCGCCGCAGCGGTCGGTCGCGGCCGAGTGCTGCGCGTTGGGCTTGAGCGGCGGCGTGACGTGCGTGTCGACCCAGAACGGCCACAGCGTGTAGTCGAGGTCGAAGACGATGAGCCGGGGCAGCGGGAGCGACGGGTCGACGAGGGACGCGGGCAGCGACGAGGACGAGGTGGTGGTGGTCGAGGAGAGCGTCGTCGAGGACGGGGATACAGCGAACATCTGCTTGGAGAGTTTCCTGGGCATCGCGTCGAGGCCAACGAGTGTATATACAGCGCAAAGAGGCAGCGCAAGACAAGGGAGAAGGGACGAGAAGTGCGGCGTTGAAGGGAGACGGCATTCGTGAATCGCATCTCTGGTGCCCTGTAGTCCATCCAGTACCATGCATGACACACGCGGCGGGGCTCTAGGGTAGGTCCTCGACTCCTATTATCCCACCACCTAGATCGAGGACGGTTCGCGTGGTGGGATGAGGTGTAGTACAAGGGTTACGTAGTAGAACGGCCCTCGACGATACGCGAGGTATTCACTTCAGGAATAACGGCAAAGTGCAAATAGATCTACCCACAGAGGCCGGCTCTGGCCAAGTCAACGTAAAATAATCTGAAAACTGCTGTTCTTCTTACATGCAACTATGTACGGTTGTAAGTCGACGGGAAATCCACATCACGCATACAAGCTGTTCCCGACTTGGACGCTGTCGAGTCGAGCAGACTAAACCTCTGGGCGTCGAACGACGAGTTCACCAAGATCGGCCACGAAACGAGCACCGGAAGAGCTCGGTTCAGGAGACGGGCAGGGACTACGGGCCTTCCCGGACGACGACGGGGTAGACTTCACAACGTGGCATCTGGGGCAGCCCAGGGTTCGGGACACAATCAGGTCCTCGGTGTCAGGGTTTTGTGGCACCTCATGCCTCTAGTGTTTATCGTTGATGCTATCGTTTAGCCAGCCACCCTTGCTCGCGACAAAATAACGCTCACATTTCCAGGGCCCCATTATTGACCGCTAAGCATTATCGTAGTCCGTACTAATTACCGACTTCGTAGTCGAGCTCCGCCCAGTACGCTGACGGTCTGGGTTCGCGAAATTGTTAGCAGGGAATACCGCCAAAGACGGCTTGCTGCGCCCCAGAGCCCAAGTCACGATTGCTATGGCCAGGGACCACGATACGGATGCTAAGATTGGAAATTTTGACTCGTGCCCTGCCAATGCGCCGATGTCTCCTTTTACTTGCCCCATATATAATAAGGGCATCTCTGAAAAATTAGTCGTCTGAGTTTTTACACGCCTCGGATTTCTGAGTCGCTGTTAACTCCGAGTTCAGTTCTTCAAGATGGCTACTATGACAGCAACAACGAGGGGTGCAATGATGTCGAGGTCAGTAGTCACAGGCAAGCTCACTTTAATCTTCGGGGGTTCACTGACGCCAGGTTCAGCCAGCTGCCGGAGGAGAAAACTCGGTTTCCCGACATCAGCACTCTCAGGGCTGCAATTCCCAAGCATTGCTTTCAGCCATCTGCGGCCACGTCGTTGGGCTACTTGGTGCGCGACATCCTCTTGATTGCTTCTCTCGCCTGGGCCGCCATTGCTCTCATTCCAACGATTCCGGATTTCCCAACCAGGACGATTGCCTGGATCGTCTATGGCTTCATCCAGGGCCTGGTCTGCACAGGCCTCTGGATCCTGGGCCACGAGGCCGGACATGGCGCCTTCTCCAAGCACCCGAGGCTGAACGACATTGTCGGCTTTGTCGCCCACTCCAGCCTGTTGGTGCCGTATTTTTCTTGGAAATTTTCTCATCACCGTCACCACATGTACACGGGCCACATGGAAAAGGACATGGCCTTTGTGCCAAAAACCCGAGCCGACTACCTCAAAGCGACATTCGCCGTCTTTGAGATGCTCGAAGACACCCCAGCCTACCAACTCGTCTCATTGGTCTTTCACCAACTTTTCGGCTGGTTGCTTTATTTGACACTGAATGTCTCGGCTGGCCACGGTAGCCTCCAAATGCCTTCCTCTAGCATTCTTGGCCGAAGCCACTTCGCCCCGAACAGTGCCGTGTTCCGTCGCAGCGAAGCGCCCTACATCGTCTTGTCTGACATTGGCATCTGCATCGCGCTGTTTTGCTTGTACAAGCTCTCTGGAGTCGTGGGAACCAGCACCGTGCTCTTGGCATATGCACAGCCCTACTTCTGGGTCCATCACTGGTTGGGTAAGTCAGTCCGTCCGAAGGCCGACTTCATGAGGTAGCTAACAACGCCGTCTAGTTGCAATCACATACTTGCATCACACCCATATGGAGGTGCCACACTATGATCTCCAGAGCTGGACATTTGTGAAGGGTGCTTTGGCAACTGTGGACAGGGAATTCGGTTTCGTTGGGCGCCACCTCTTCCACGGCATCATCGAGTATCACGTTGTTCACCATCTTTTCCCGTACGTCAGCATGGACCCCAAGGATAGTCGCAGTTACTGACTGGTTTTCTCAGACGCATCCCTTTCTACTATGCTGAAGAGGCAACGGAAGCAATCAAGCCTCTACTTGGCGATCTATACCGTCGCGACGAGCGGTCCTTCATGGGACAGCTCTGGTCGAACTTCACAAAGTGCAAGTTCGTTGAGGCCGACGAGTCGTCGCCCGGAACTCTGAAATGGGTGCAAGAGGTCCGTTAGACTGCAATGGGTCATTCCTTGTCACGGGTTTGCATGTACCGGGCAGAACTTCAAAAGCAGGCATCTTTCTGGTCATGTCCGACTTTGTACGGGATGGGTCGGTGGAGATGGCGCAATTAGAAGGGCATCACTTCGGCGTTTGTTAACGGGCCACCAAAAGCGAGGGTCATATTCGGTGCGCATTGCAGCGCGCTCTCTTAACTTAGATGTGTGTTAATTTAGAAGTGAGATTCTTGTTCCCCTCCTATACGCTGTAATCGCCGGGTGCTCTTACAACGAAACTCTGCGTCGACTTGTATAATGCAATGGGGCACTCTTAACTCTACTTCTCTACCTTCTCTGAGCACAATTGTTGCTCATGCACCTAATGCAACGTCCTCAAACACGTGCTCGAAAGGTGGTCAGCGGTAGAGAGTAACACGAATTGATGAGGCTGAGAGGGGGTTGTACAAGATGCTGTGCGACTTCAAATGCATCCTCAATGGTCCCAATCCATCCTGTTGGTAGTGGCAGTGCGACTCTGACATGAGGCTGATCAACTGCAACCTGTGCGTACCTGTGAGCCTATGAGCCCATAATACCTACGAGCCTGGCTACCTGTGAGCCTGTGATTGCCTGCGATACCTGCGATGCCTGCGATTGCCTGCGATACCTGCGATACCTGCGATTGCCTGCGATGCCTGCGATACCTACGATTGCCCGCGTCATAGCTTCCACCTAACACCATAAACGACCAGAGCACAACGTGCAACTCCAAATGCCCTGATACAGATAACCCTTTCATCGCGTCTTCTCCACCAACTCCAAAAGGATCCTGTCGATTTCGTCTTCATCGTTCTTGAACTCCAATGGCCTGCCGCCGGTACCTGGGTAGTCCACCAGTGCACTCGACTCCGATTCAAGCACATAGAAGCGAGAATAGTGACCGATCGTGACAACGCCAAAGATCGGCGCGAGTTCGTCTTGCTGACTGCTGACTCGGGCAGTTTTCATGTACCCCGTGACTTGTTCCATTGCCGAGGTCCAGTGCGCGGTGGATCCTTCATGCTCGACCTCGATGAAGATTAATACGTTCTGGAATCCGTCGCTCCTAATGGCTCTGACAATGATGTTGGCTCTGGCCTTGGCACCCCCTGTCGTAGGGATGCTCTGAGCTGCGATCTGGAAATCATCGCCGCCGTCATTCGTGAAGTACCTCCTCAGGATGTACATCCACAGTTCATCCACATCCGCCTCCGGAGAGTGAGCCTTGAGCGCCTTATATAGCACTTGGCATCCTTTCCGGTGCATGTACTGTCTTCCGTTACCACGGCGAGCCAGGATGAAGGCAGGAGTCGAAACAACTTACCCCAACGACAGGCATCTTCGAGTAAAAGTCGCGGGCCCAAAGAATGGATGAAGAGAGAGGTAGGTAAGTCAAGATTGCCATCAGTGAATCGAGAACCAACACAGAGAATGGCCATGGCGCGTACAATCGCGAAGCCCCAAATTGTCATTTGTCATGGAGCCGCCGATGTTGAAGCGCACCACAACAGACACGCGGAACGCTGCTTGACCGTGAAGCAGGCGGCTATGGAGTGCACTACGTCTTGATGGCGCTTAGGGAGTCGGGGATGTTCCTGTGCATCCCTCCATCCTGCCTGTGTTATTGCCGTCCCCCGCACTCACGGAGTCGCGGACCACGGTTGACGACGCGTTTGCAGCAACGACGACCAGCGGAAGCAGCGAAAATGAGCCCAATCTTTTTTTCATGCGCATTGTGCGGATGGGTGACAGGTTACTCGAATGAGCCTGGCTCATGGGCCAACCAGTTCCGAGGCAGTAAGAGGATGAACGCTGCAAACATGAACCTCCAATTCTAACGCTCGACAGTATACTCAGGGCCCGACGGGATTGTTCTGACCGGTGTTGGCAATTATGACGATCCTCGGGGCGGAATGTATATTGCCCCCGTCGATCCAGCTGCTCGGTGGGATGACGCGGGCTACCACAGCCCCAGCGAGGACCAGTTTGGAGTTATGCGACAGCCTGCATTCAATGATCGACACGGAATCATTTTTCACGATGCCTGCTGGTCGCTGTTAAAGAGAGCGTTTGGACCCAACCCAATCCCTGTCGAAAGACTCTTCCACGTTTGTTCCTCACTCCCCAGTCCGCCAGGAACCGCTGAACTTGGCTGGGGCCATGACTATGGCAGTCTCCTCAGCGTTGACGACGAGGCTCGCTTTCCTTGGGAAATCCCAGCAACCGACGAGTCTGCGGATGTGGCAGCATATGCCAGAGACAACCCCTACATTGTTGGTGATATCCAGCGTTTGCTGCTAGAGGAGCCCCAAACGCCGCCGGGCACCACCCCTTTGTGCTCCGCCACGGCCACACGAGACTGTTTCTTGTGCCTTCCGCTGGAGCTTTGCATTGCTATTGCCGGCGAGCTGCCTACTTCAGACGCATTGAATGCTCGCCTTGTGTCGCGGGCGTTCTGGCCGGTTTTCGATAGCCAGCATTTCTGGGCATCCAGGTTTAGAGACAACGGCGGCCGTTCCTGGCTCTTCGAGGCGCACACCGGCCAATCGCTTCCAGACTGGAGGTCCTTGTATTATGTAACCAAACCGAGTCGTCTCAGTCCTGCATTGCAGAATAGGGCGAGGGTGTGGAATCTAGCAATGGGAATCCTTCCGATATTGGGCTTGCGCCGAGAAACGTCTTCGACCGTCTTCTCCCCCATGTTGAGGTCCGAGAACTTCGTCTGGAGTGACGCAGCCGCTGCGATTGCGAAGCCATTCCGATTAACTGGCACGTGGTTCCAGGAAGGTTGCCTAGCCTTGCACAAAGAAGGCACAGGTATCCCAGACCAACCTTTTCAACTCACCGTCTTCTTCGTTTACGTTGGTAATGTGCAATACATCTCTGGGCTGCGAGTTATTGCCGGTTCTGGGAA
Organism: Tolypocladium paradoxum; assembly: GCA_002916505.1. Taxonomy (NCBI): domain Eukaryota; kingdom Fungi; phylum Ascomycota; class Sordariomycetes; order Hypocreales; family Ophiocordycipitaceae; genus Tolypocladium; species Tolypocladium paradoxum. Next base: position 13,627 of record PKSG01000213.1, read on the forward strand.
GGACTCGCAGCTAGGATACGAGTCTGGCACGTTTGAGCATATACGGCCCCTATCAGACTTCCAAGGCTTCAACCTGGCCATAGGGCCAAGAGGTCTTCGAGCCCTTCAGGTTTATCAAGGCCATGAGCAACCGTCTCGTTGGTATGGTACGCCAGATAATTGTCCCAAAACAATACGACTGGCAGCGGCCGGCCCAGTTGCGGGCCTCGAGGCCGCATTTGATGTGAGGCCTATCGTCATGAATGGCTTGATTCTTAAAATTCGCTTGCTAACACACACCCTAGGCATGCAAACTTGTCAGCTTGGCTGTTTCAGAACAATCACTGTCCGCCATCGCCGGGTTGAAAGAGCACAAACCAAGTTTGAGGCGCTCCGGATATTGGTTCCCTGACGTACCGGGGCCGAAATTGAATCTGAACGAAGATGCCTTTCCACAAAAAGACTACCATATGTCAGGATATCATCCACTATTCTGGACACTCTTTGGTGGTTCAGCTGGTGGTCGCCTTCGCAATTTGCGGACAATTTCGGTGACAGTTGCAGGCGACGTCCAGGGGATCAAGTTTCAATATAGCCAACATGGACCACCAGAGCAATCGTGCGATTTTGGACGACATACATACGACAGGGATCCTGAATATTCAAAAGTGATTGACTTTCCTATTGACGGTCCCGGTGGGGAGGTTATCGATGCACTCGAACTGTATCTTGAGTACAGCGATAGTAGCCATGTCTACGAATTTGTCAGGCACAGAGCACTGGAGTGTTTCATGGTTGGTTGACATCTGCTCCCTCTCTACTAATCGCTTCGCTGGGCATCGGTTTGCTCATCGACTTATACGTCCAGGTTTTCACAAATCGCGGACGCTCATGCCTTTTCTGCCACCGCGAACCAACAGCCAGCCTAGTCACGAAGCGGTTGATGGGTGCTCCAGGAACAACTATTACTGGAATATATGGAAGTCAGGTAGGCGCTCGTCTCACTGCCACAGGTGACCTTGCTCACTGATGTGCTTCCAGGATACGGCCTCTGGTTGTGGCATAACTGCGCTTGGGGTAATATCGGAGAAGATTGACGTGGCGTAGTGCGTGGTCCTGCACTGCTCCATTGCGCGGGAGAGACCAGCCTCTGCTGTGCGATAGGATCAAGGCGCCTGTGAAGGACGGAATAGACTCACCTAAGGCAGGGTTGGTGGGCTTGGGAGAGGCAATCGGTCAAAACACAAGCTAATTGTCTTCATGAGTTGTTGTACGGAGTAACAGCGCACATCCTTCCATGTAGAATGAAGATGGAAGCCAGTGGTGTTTGCAGGCATCAGGTACCTACGGAGAGGGGCCAAACACTCTCCGCCAGGGGCCCAACACGTGATGCGGTGGCCTGTGGATATCGACACCCCACCAAGCGGTGACAACGGGAACTTGAGCTTCACCCTGAGACTGGCGACTTATTTCCGACTCGGCTTGGGCACCGTTGGACGCCTTCTTTAGCGGCTTCTCTTGCTGTTGCACCTCGTTTACCCCGAGAGCCACCGCGTTGCAGCTGGGCAACCGACGCCCTACTCTGTCGGATACGCATCGCCTCGACGCATCCCTCGACCGCCTGGGCGATCCACGCGCGAACCCCTTTCCAGCACCGCCGTTCCCTGTCCGCACCACGACATTCTCGCGGGAGCCAAGTGCCGTCTTGCGCTCGCCGCTGGAGCAGCGCACGGTTGCAGGCACAATGAGTCGCACGCTGCCGAGCCGGCAGGCTGAGGAGCTGTGGGTAAACACCGAATCGACGCCCCAGCACGAGACGCGCGTCTAACGCTGCGCTTCAAGGAACAAGTCCATCATAGCCTACCTCTCTGCGAACAACCTGCCAAACGCCGCCGCGGCGCTCAGGGAAGAAGTCGGGCTCGGCGAAGATGTGTTTGACGCGGCCACGGCGAAAAAGTACGAGACGCTCCTGGAGAAGAAGTGGACGAGCATTGTGCGGCTACAGAAGAAGGCACGTTTGATCGAGTGGCCCGGTCCCGTCATGGCATCCCTGTGGCTCGGGCAATGGCTGACATGTCACGCCCTGCGCGTAGATAATGGACCTTGAGTCCCGCAACGCCGCGCTGCAAACGGAGCTCGACAATGCGACACCGACCTCCCTCTCCAGGCGAAACCAAGATCCCGCCTCGTGGCTCCCCCGGCTGCCGTCCCGACATACGCTGGAGTCTCACCGCGAAACGATAAACTGCATCGCCTTCCACCCGAAATTCTCGTCGATAGCCTCCGGATCCGACGACTGCACAATCAAGATTTGGGATTGGGAACTGGGGGAACTGGAGCGGACAATCAAGGGCCATACGCGGGCCGTGCTGGGCCTTGACTATGGCGGGCCGCGAGGGGCGGCCTTGCTGGCGTCGTGCAGCTCTGATCTTTCCATCAAGCTGTGGGATCCGGCAGACCAGTACAAGAACATCCGCACCCTGTCGGGCCACGACCACAGCGTCAGCGCGGTTCGCTTTATACCTTCTGGGGCTGGCGACTCTCAGTCGTCGGGAAACTTGCTTGTCAGCGCAAGCGGAGACAAGACGTTGAGGATATGGGATACGACGACGGGATACTGCATCAAGGCGCTCAAGGGTCACACGGGGTGGGTCCGAGACGTCTGCCCGTCCCTGGATGGCCAATTCCTGCTGTCCACGGGCGGTGACCACACGGCTAGACTATGGGACATTTCGATAGCCAACCCCGAGAACAAGGTTGCCATGATTGGCCACGACAACGTTGTCGGGTGCTGTGCGTTTGCGCCGCCCGCCTCGTACCAGTACCTGGCACAGCTGGCTGGACTGAAGAAGGCTCCGCCGTTGAGCAGCACGGCAGAGTTCATGGCGACGGGGTCTCGGGACAAGACGATTCGGTTTTGGGACTCGCGAGGCACCTGCATCAAGACGCTGGTGGGACACGACAACTGGGTAACGTCGGTCGTGTTTCATCCGAGCGGAAAGTATCTGCTTTCGGTGGCGGACGACAAGTCGATGCGGTGCTGGGACCTGAACCAAGACGCAAAGTGTGTCAAGGTGCTGGACGGCGCACACGAGCACTTCATCACGTGCCTGAGATGGGCGCCGGGCATGGCCAAGGACGGCGGCGCGGCCAACGGCGGCGGGGCACACGAGCAGGGCTCAGAGGGCGACAAGAAGGGCGCAGAGACGACGGCTGAATCGATCCGGTGCGTCATTGCGACGGGCAGTGTCGACAAGACATTGAAGATATTTGCAAATTAGAGGCGCAAGAATTTGATGGGAGGGGCACGGAGGGGACGCCGACGGTCGACAGCGACGGTCCAGCCTCGTACGATAATGAGAAGCAGAGATGACGAAGCGGTGGATGGCGGCGGCGGCTTGTTTTGGCTCTTGATGGCGTGCGGTGGGGTGCTGGCAGGTCCTTTAGACACAAACGCGGCAGACGCCCATGAGTGAATTGGAACAAGACCGAATGTCGCTTTGCATGAGTACGGCAGGTAGGTAGGCAGGCTTTCGAAACATGTAGGCGTGGCTGCATGTGATGGTTCTGCAGCTCCGCGAAGCACGGCCAGGTGCTGCGCTGCGAATGGTACCTTGGGGCGGGTGGGTGTGACGAGCTGATTGGAAGATGGGGTCAAAAATGCGCTGGGAGCTCACGATAGAGCACAGTACGGCACCCCTTCAAGGCCCCGTCATCGGTTTTGTGCTCCATCAACTTGCATCTGTCCACCTAGGTAGGTAGGTGCTCGCGCGGCTGAAAAGTCCACCTCAGGTGCTCGGCCTGCTGAAGGAGCCTCAATTGCTGCAGCTGGCTCCAGGCCCCAGCCCAGCGCCTGCCCAGCCACCCGCACAACCTAAGGTACCTAGGCACCTAGTAGCTTCCAGCAGAACCCACCGCCTTGGCCGTTTCCGCCAGTTCCTCGCCTCCGCCTCCTCCGACATCCAGTCTGGCCTCTTCCAACACCTCCACGCTCACCTTGGCCCGCTACGAACATTACCAGAGCTACGCACGGCATTTTCTCCCTCGCCAGCATACCAGCAGCATTGAATAGGACCCGCTCCATCGGCGCTGCCACCGCTGCGGAGTTTCTCACGATCCCCCTCTCGAGCTTCCACACCGCACCGCACACACAGCTCGACCGAGCCAGCCGCGCACGCCGAACCGAGGACGCACAAAATGGCTCCTCCTCCTCCAAACGCCAGCCTGCCCCTCCAGGAGCGCCTCCTGGCCCTGGCCAAGACGCTGCAGTGTACGTCCCCCTCGTCGCCGCCTTGAACTGGGCGCGAGCCGTGTATGACGTTGCTAACGCGGTTCTTGTGTGCGCAGTTGCCTGGTTTGTTGGGTGCGTCCCCTCCCACTGCTTCCACAGCCGCCCCTCTCGCCCCAGCCGGCCCGCGCTGTCGACGCTGCTGCCCTCCGAAGCTTCCAATCCCTCTGGCGATTGCTTCGAGGCCCGGCCTGGGGCTTGGAGAGAACGGGCAGCGTCGCAATGGCGCCGACAAGGGCCAGCGGCGCATGTGGCATGGCCCTGCACCCGTGGCACGAACGGTTGCTGACTGCTCGTCCCGATAAACAGGCACCTGACGCTCATCCTGGCCACCATCCGATATGGCTTCTCGTGGCTGCGCATGAACTACTACGGCGGCATGGCCCAGTTCTCCTACCGCACCTCGTTTGTCGCCGCCGCCGTCACGTACGGCATCGTCGTCTACAAGACCCAGCGGGCGCGCGCAAAGACAAACACCAGGATGCCCGGTGGCGTCATCGGCCTGCTCTCTGACGAGAACGTCCAGTACCTACGTATGTTCTGGCCTAGTGCCCATCCAGTCTCGTCGTTTTGCTCTGCACTCTGCTAACCGCTTCTCCTGCAGTCATGGCGCTCGTCTGGCTCTTCTCTCCCCAGTACCCGCTCGCCCTGCTGCCGTACTGCGTCTACTCTGTCTTCCACGTCGCGACCTACACTCGCGCCAACGTGATCCCCGTCCTCCAGCCGCCCCCGCCGGCCGTGGATGGCGCTTCGCCCCGCGCCAAGGTCAACAGCCCCCTGGCGGACAGGATCGGGACGTTTGTCAAGGAGTACTACGACACGTCCATGTCCATCGTGTCCGGGCTGGAGATTCTCATCTGGGTCCGTATCTTGCTGTCGGCCATCCTCTTCCAGCGCCGGTCGTGGATCCTGCTCGGCCTGTACACGGCGTTCCTCCGCGCGCGCTTCTCGCAGAGCAGCCACGTGCAGAACTCGGTGTCGCAGCTCGGGGCCAGGGTCGACTCTCTTGTCGGCGCGCAGGGCACTCCCCCGGCCGCCCGGCAGGTGTGGGAGGGCGTCAAGAACGGCGCCAGGCAATTCCACGATGCGACGGATGTCGGCAAGTACGTCAACAAGGGCGGCCCCGCCAAGAAGACTTCGTAGGAAGGCAGACGGCGACAGCACTGGCGCAGTCTCGCCGTTGAAGTTTACTTGGATCGGAGGTTCCCGTGGATACATCTGATTTGTGAAATCACTACATATACGGACGCGCCGATGGACGACGCTGGGCTACAACAGGGGGGCGGTGGTGTCAGCAGTTACCAGCTGACGCCGCGAGAGCTCTGGCGACGGTGTAATTGGCCATTTGGGCATAGATGGCCCAGGCTTCGAGTGTCGCGGATGGGGATGCATGACGGCGGCAAACATGGGGGAGGGAGGGTACCTGTCGAGTAGTGTTGTGGTGCGGGATACCTTAGTCAACGGGGTTGGCGCAGAATGGTAAGGTACTTGGCTTTCGGTGGATTACCCAGCGTGTTGGCTGGAAGGGCATTGTACTGGTTGCTCGTCTTTTTACATTGAATTCATCCGTTTGCAACGACTTGTGTCTTGCGCCACGGTCAGACAGATGAGTCTGGATGCTGCCGACGCACACTGCGGGGAGTCGCATTGGAGGGGCGTGGCGATGACGTCGCAGGGCGAGGACGATGGACGCGGCAGGTAGTCCGTACTGCGTACCTCGGACGACACGGTACGGCCAGCAGACGGCAGTCAGGGTAGGTAAAAGGCAAGCCAGAGACCAGCTCCGCAGGCCAGAGAAAGGGTGAGGCGACGGCTCAGAGGCAGCCAATGCTCCAGCCGGTGCCGATCACTCACTTGCCTGCGTCTGTCGTGCTGCCCTGCCTCTCCTCGGTCCCCGCTAGCTGTCACTAGGTCACGACACTGTGCCCACTGGAGCAACTCCTCCGGCTCACGACCCTCGACGCGCGCAGCTTCCAACCACCTCGGCGCTTCGAGCTTCGCCTCTGACCGTGCCCTCGCGTCTCACAACCTCCCGGCCCCGCACACGGCATGGTTCAGTGACGCGACGACAAGCAATCCGCGCCGAGTCCCTCCTGCAGGGCCTTGAGAACCGTCGGCCGGGCAGCGGCGCTGGGACGGACATGGCCTCTCTTCTGCGGCAGATCGTCGCCGGCCCGAGGGCGAGACATCCAGAGGCAGGGCTCGACCTCTGCTATGTGACGGACCACATCATTGCCACGTGCGTACACCGTCTCTCGTTGCCCGTGTCCGACATCCGCAGCGCTTCACATCCATGAGTGCCATGTCTCCGCAACAGCCCTGCACCACCCTCCGCCACGGCGAACCGCTGCTGACGACGACGTGCCCACGACGCAGATCCGGCCCGTCGCAGACGTACCCCCAGCGGGCGTACCGCAACCCGCTGGACCAGCTGGTCGCGTTCCTCGACGCCAAGCACGGGCAGGACTGGGCCATCTGGGAGTTCCGCGCCGAGGGCACGGGGTACCCCGACGACGCCGTGTACGGGCGCATACGGCACTATCCGTGGCCCGACCACCACCCGCCGCCGTTTCGCCTGGTGCCCATGATCATGGCCAGCATGCGCAACTGGCTGCGCGGCGGGGACCTCGACGGCGGGGGGGTCGCGGAGCAGGGGCAGCCCGTGTCGCCAAAGGACGCCGGGCCAGAGGACGGGGCGCCGAGGTCCGCGCCGAGCCGGAACAGGGTCGTCGTCGTCCACTGCAAGGCGGGCAAGGGCCGCAGCGGCACCGCCGCGTGCAGCTACCTCATCGCCGAGGAGGGATGGAAGGCAGACGACGCCCTGGCGCGCTTCACGCAGCGGCGCATGCGGCCCAAGTTCGGCGCCGGAGTGTCGATCCCGTCCCAGCTGCGCTGGGTCGGCTACGTGGACCGCTGGACGCGGCACGGCAAGAAGTACGTTGACCGGCCGGTTGAGATTCTCGAGATCCACGTCTGGGGGCTGCGCAACGGCGTCAAGGTCGACGTCGAGGGGTTCGTCGAGGACGGCCGCAGGATCCAGCTGCTGCACACGTTTACCAAGAAGGAGAGGGTCGTGGTCGAGGGCGGCGTGCCGACGGGCGGCGGCTTCGGCGAGATGATGTGGGAGCTGGCTGGGTATCCGGCGGCCGCCGCGGACAGGGTGCCGGACGGCGTCGCGCTGGCCGATGCTGCCGACGAAGCAGACGCCACCGCTCCAGGCCCGACGCCCCACGGCGAGAAGAAGCTCGACGCGCTGAAGCGCAGGGGCACCGACCTCATCCAAAGGGTGTCCGTGCAAGGCGTCCGCCCCAGCCCGGACAAGCCGCGCACCAAGGCCGGCGCCGACGCCAGCGCCTCGGCCACAGACTCGTCGTCGTCGGACCTCGGCGCCTCAGCCCCCGACGAGGCGGAGCCCGGCGGCATGGCCGTCATCCTCAGGCCCGGCGCGCCGATCCGCGTGCCCACGTCCGACGTCAACGTCTCGGTCGAGCGGCGCAACAAGACGCACAAGAGCATGGGGCTGACCATGGTGTCGGCCGTCGCGCACGTCTGGTTCAACGCCTTCTTCGACGGCGAAGGCCCCGAGCGCGCCGGGCGGGCCCTCGACAGCGGCGTCTTCGGCGTCGCGTGGGACGCCATGGACGGCATCAAGGGCTCCAGCCGCAAGGGCGCCCGCGCGCTGGACCGCCTCGCCGTGGTGTGGCGCGCGGCGG